>VZTD01001328.1:473728-487059 GCA_013397725.1 Rhagologus leucostigma | reverse complement strand
GGGAGCGGCTCGGTGAGGGTGGTGGGGTCGTGTCCGCCCGTACGGCTCAAGGTCGGAGCCTGAGCCCGGCGCGGACGCCGGGAGGATCAGCGCGGTGCGGGGACGGTGACTGGTAGCGGTGGGGTTTGAAGGTCGGGGTTGAACGGCAATTTCCTGGCGTGAGGGTTCTGACCTGAGCCGGGCCCCGGGGGTTTGGGAGGGCTCCCTCTGCCTCCAGCGGCGCGCAGGGCTCAGGGAGAGACGTGTGTACAAGCTCTGTGCAAGTCTCAGGGAGAGTGGGGTGGTTACAGCTCCGTGACGTGCTGTGTGGGGGATCCCAAAGCACGGGTTTGGGGACGCTCGTCAGGCGGCCTGAAGCGATCCCGGTGACATCCTGCCCGCTTGTGTTTGCTTTCTCCGCTCCTGCATCTTGCCTAGCCCGAACCGAAGCAGGCACGGTTCCATAGGTAGGGCTTAGGACACAGCCTCCGCCCTATAAAGGCAGGTTAAGGTCCGTATGATTGGCAAAGTAAGTCTGGGAGAATTTCCTCTGCAGTAAAACGTGTAGGGAAAAAAGCATTTGAATCACTAAGCTCCAGGTGTAATCAAGAGCTGTTGTAGAGAGTTGACCTCAGCTGGCCACCAAGATGCTCTTACCACTTTCTGCCCCCCTCAAAGGGACAGGGAGAAGGGACGAATAAAAGCTCAGGCGTTGTGGTGAGGACAGGGAGATCACTCACCACTTACCATTACAGTCAAAACAGTAAACTTTGGGGAAACATATTGGCAGTCAAATCAGAGTGGGGTAATGAGAAATAAAGCCAAATCCTTAAAACACCTTCCCTTCACCCCTCCCTTCACTCCTGTTTTTCTCTATGTCCTACTCCCTCTTAGAAGCACAGGCAGACAGGGAATGGGGGTTGTAGTCAGTTCATCACGTGTTGTCTCTACCACTCCTTCCTCCTTGCACTCTTCTTCTCCATTGTGTGGTCCCTTCCATGGAAGACAGTTCTCCACAAACTTCTCCAACAGGAGTCCTTCCCACAGGCTGCAGTTCTCTATGAACTCCTCCAGTGTGGATCCCTTCCACAGGGGTCAGTCCTTCAGTAGCAGTGGCTGCTGCAGTGTGGGTTCCCCACGGGCTCCCAGGTCCTGCCAGGAACCCACTCCAGCACAGGCCTCCCACTGGGTCACGGCCTCCTTCAGGCATCCGCCTGCTCTGGCGTGGGATCCTCCAGGGGCTGCAGATGGAGCTCTGCTCCCCCATGGACCTCCACGGGCTGCAGGGGCACAGCTGCCTCACCATGGGCTGCCCCACGGGCTTCAGAGGAATCTCAGCTCCAGTGCCTGGAGCACCTCCTGCCCCTCCTTCTGCACTGACCTTGGTGTCTGCAGGGCTGTTCCTCTCACATATTCTCACTCCTCTTTTCCGGCTGCTGTTGTGCAGCAGTTTTTACCCTTTCTTAACTTTCTCACACGCACTACCACTGTAATGGCTGGGCTGAGAGTTGGCCAGCAGCAGTACTGTCTTGGAGCCGGCTGGAACAGACTCTGTTGGACATGGAAGAGGCTCCTGGCATCTCAGAAGCCACCCTTGCATCCCCCTGCTACCAAAACCTTTCCACACAAACCCACTGCCACTGTATGCTTTGTAATTTATGTCTACAAACTATGGATTTATTTGGTTGGGTTTTTTCTTACAGTTCTATTTGACAGTTAAGTCAATTTAAACATGGAGTATTGCCATGCAAAATAGGAAATGCATTCGTGATTCATAGTGGCAAAGAGTCTAAATGTGTATTTGATTCATACTGGGGCTATGTAACTTTGATTACATTTGTTTATTTTTTCCTTATGATCCAGGACTTCAAGATGACAGGAAGAGAGTTTCTTGAATTAGATTCTCCACAGCAAAGGCTAATTTTGGAAAGATTTAAGCGGATGGAAATCATACAAAAGATGTTCAGTGAGCTTCCTAAAGCAGATCAGTAAGTGCTGGTAAAATAGATTAAGATAAGTGCATCAAACATTTCAAGTCTTGGAGACTTTTCTTCTTCCTTACTCTTGTATTACAAATTTTCCTTACAGTTAAAAAATTAGTTAATTGTGAAAATGCTTGCTACTGTCCAGAACGGAAAACTTGTTCTATGTTTTTTCAGTATGGTTATTTCAGTGTTGGCTCTGGTCCTGCTGAGCTGATTTCTGGCATGTGCTCCCCAGTGCTTAGCATTCTGAGATGGCTGATCAGCCCTGACTGGCTCTGAGCATTCTCACAGTCCTGTGCTAGAGCTAATAAATTTTCTAGGAAACTGAAATGTGATTCTGCTGGAGTCACCTTGTGTCCAGCAGGGCTGGCCTGGGGCCAGAACTGAGTGAGCATCAACCTGCTGGTTTCTGCATTTCATTCTGCACCGCTCCCTGTTTCAGGAAGGCGAGACTAAGGTATCCAGGTGGTGGTGGAGGAGTCAGCTGGAGTCCTGCAGGCTCACCAGCAGGGTTCTGTGCAGCACAAAGCCAGCTAAATGCCTTCTGGGCCTCACAAATGACCTTTTTTGGTTTGTGATACTGCATGTCACCGCAAAACCTTGCTGGACCTGAGCTGGTTCTGTTAGGAGCCATTTGCATGTGTGTATCAGCTTGGATAAATTTGGTAGAAATAAGAGTAATCAGAAGCTTATTTTATTTATATTTTTTTTAATTGGACTAAATTGGTGACTAAACAAACTGCTGTTAGTAACACAGCCTCCCCACACAGGTGAGAAGGAAAAGGCTGCAACTTTGTGTAGGATCTGCCACCCTCATGTTCAGCCTCTAAAACTTCTCCTTCCCCAGGAGAGCAGGGGAGGCAGATACCTCAGTAGTGATGTGGTAATGTCTGGATAGAAACTGTGGACTTAGGGACTGTTGGGCCGTGGAAAGAAGTAGCTGCCAGTCCGTTGCAGGACTTACAGCTTGTATAGCCAGAAGGGAGCTCACTAATGTCTGGAAGGGAAGAGCAAGCATACTGCAGTCAAACTGAGAGAGTTCCTGTATGCCCAAGCACTCATTTTTAACACTAGGGAGCTCAAACAAACAAAAAAACCCAAACCCCAACCCTTCCATCCTTCTTTTCTTTCCTTTTGTGCAGTATAGCAGTTCTGTACCTCACTAAACTAAGTAGATTCTGCTAGTCCTGGGTACATTAATTTGCTCTGGTTTGGATACTTAAATATGCTGCTAAAATTTTAATCTTAGTCCTCCATATTTATGGACGTGCTTGCCTGCATGTCACTGCCTGTGATGGTAAAGATATTTTCCTATTCAAAACAAGAAATAGTTGGTGTCCTTGATATCTGACATTTTTAGTGTTTTAGGTTTTGCAAGATTAGCAAGTACATCTCTGGAGTCTTTTCCATATGATTTTTTTTCAGTGCTTTATATTACTCAAAATATTAAAATGTAGAAGAATTATAAGTATATTGACTTGACTTTTTAAAATTATGTATTTTAGTGTATATATATTTCTTACTTTCTTCTCCTTAGAAATTATCCTTAGAAATATGCTTATTCAGAGAGCTTTAATGAAGTTTCCATTAACTGTAATAACTGGGGAAAAAAAACCTAGCAATGACTTCTCAACCTTTCTGTCACTTCACTCTTGACTTGAAGTGTGTATGCAAGCTCAGGCATGTAACAAAGGTCGCTGCACTGGTTGCTTTTAAAAGTAGTTCCTCTCGATTTTGCATCAGTGAGAGATTTACATCTTTTACCCCTTCTTGTAGGATTTTCAGAAGAGAATTGTAGTGTTGAGTAAACTAAATTTTTTTACAGTTCTCAGTTGCCGAAATGACTTTCCTTCTTTCACAGGAACCTTTGTAATCATGGAAAATACTTCCTAGCAGCAAATTCAAGCTTATGTGGCTTAGCAGCAAATAATTTCTTCAGGAGCATCCTACATGTCAGAAAGGCTTCCTTGGTGTCTGCTATGCCAATGGCTGTTATTCCATTTCTTTCAACAGCAGCAGTTTATGAAGTTTTTGTGCGTGACCCTTTATTTTCAGGTAAAAACCTCTTTATTCCTTTGGGTTTTTTTTGAAGGGGCTTTGCTTTCTGTACACAGTGTAACACTAGAGGAGCTCTTCCTCCCTGCAGAAGAATTCTCTTAAATTGCTGTGGTCTTAAAAAACCTCAGTTTGTAAAGCTGAGTTTGAAAAACAGAATGCATTGGACAGCAGTGAGTGGAGTGGGAAAGGAGATACATATTTTTATATACATTTCTAAAAAAATTTGTTACACATTACTCATTTTTAGCATTTTCAATCAAAGTCATGTAAAAGTGACTGCAACAAAGCAGTTCAATTTCCCCCCATCTGTACAATTTAATTTGAAGGTCAACTTTAGAATGATAAATTCCTTGTGGGTTGGAATGGGCGTGATTGTTTTTGGTTTTGTTTCGGTTTTTGGTTTGGGGGTGTTTTTGTTGTTGTTTTGGTTTTTTGTTGTTGTTTTTTAAAAGAAGAGTCCTCCTTTATAATTTTTTGCCTAACTGTACAGCTTGGCAGTTTCTGTCCAGAGCCTGTTTTCAGGTTCTTGCATGCAGCTTCTAAATTGATGTGGTGGAGCACGTGTGGATATTGGCAGTGAAATACTGTTTGCCATGCAGGTCAGCTGAACTGTGAGGTCTGTGCTGTGATGAGAGGAGGATTAGTAGGTGCTGTTGTGGGTGGTCTCTATCCCATTTTGCTGGCTATCCCCTTGAACGCAAGCCTTGCAGCCAGGTACGTCTTACTAACCTGCAATGTATTGATTGAAATGTATTTATGGGTTAAATCTTCAGTTCTTAGTGTAAACTCTGTGGGTATTTAGTCTGTGCATACCTGTCTTCTTGTAGACATTTAGTACATGGAAAGAGATTTACATTAAGGTCATCTAATTACAAAGTGAAGTTTGTAAGAGCTACACCAAAGTGAAATAAGATCTGCAAAGTGATCCATTGGGAAGCCCTTGTGTTTAGCAGGAACCTTACAAGTCTCCCAGGGTGTGCCTGGGTGTGTGCAGTGGTGGCTGCCATCCTGCCAAGCACTGAAGGTGGCTGGACAGCCAAGAGACCTCACTGACCGTGGGCAGTGCCCAGCAGCCCAAGTCCCTGGCAGGTGTCATTCTGTGTAGTTCAGAACACAGCAAGGGCAGGGCGAGGCTCGGTGAGACCCTGGGTGTGGTCGGGATGTTTTAAAGCATTTATCCAGAGAGCTCAGTACCACCAGGTGAATTTAACTTAGGAAAAGGAGGAGAAAATTACTATCTACATAAATATTTATGTTAAATCTTGATACTTGCATGGAAAAAAAGTAAGTTTCTACCACTGTTTCTGTTGCTTAGGTATATGTCATCTCCCCTGCCGGGGAAAGAAAATCTATTACGCTACTGGCTCACAACTTCTCAGCCGGTCTTTAGAAAGATGAGTCTGGGTATACTGGTACAGGCTCTGACTGGATTATACCTTGCCACTAAACAGCACGGAATATATATCAAAATGCTGCTGCAGATGAACACTAGCAGGGATCCTGAAGAGCTACCTGAATGAAGTAAAGCAACTTTTCAATTGCCTTGGATAAGTAACCATAATAAACAAGGAAAAGAAGTGTTGCTTGCTGTCTCTTTTGAATAGAAAAACAAAGTCTCTGCACTGGCGTTTTTTAAGTTTTGAACTTAAATGCAGGTTACACTTTTCATTATGCACACCTGAATAACAGACAGGTGTGTTTCTTTGGAAATGGGAGGCAAGAAAGCATTTACAGTGCCTGCTTAGTGTTTGGCTCTAAGGTGATGCTACATCTTTTAGAAGCTGTAAAAAATGAGTATTTTTGAAAAAAGGGGGTTTTTTCCTTCATAATGCAAACCATAGAGATTTAAAAAAAAAAACAAAAACCAAAAAAACAAACCAAAAGGGGGAAGATCAAGGCAAGGTTTTTCTAGAGATTCCTCAAAATCTGAGTATTTTTTTCCCTTTTCTCCATTCTGCTAGCACAAAACTTGTCCTGAGATTACCCCTTTTAGGCTGTTAGAAGGGTCACACTGTACACTGTAGAGAACACTTTTATCACAGAGCAGTCAGGAGCGATAATCATGTCAGGCTTCCCAGCATATCAAAAAACCAGCCTTTGGCCTTGTAACCATTTTGCCTTGAAATTAGTCTTTTCGTAACGGATGGGACTGTGTTGAGAGGCCTCTGATGGCTGGTGCCATTACTGGGATATCACAGCTACTTCTAAGATCAGTGGTCCAGAGTAATGCATTTATGAGTCAGGTGCATCTTCACATTAGTGGCTCTATGTTTTAGAGCAATATAAATTGCCAGCTCTCCTACTGCATGAGGTGTCTTTGGTGTATTCTGCTGTTTGAGAGCTGAATCAGGAATTCTTCTACAGAAGCAATCCTCTCAATCTGATGTATGGTCTTAACCCCCTATTGGCGGGGGTTGGCCTCTTCTCCCAGGCAACAAGTGACGGGACAAGAGGAAATGGCCTCAAACTGTGCCAGGGGAGTTTCAGGCTGAACATCAGAAGGAATTTCTTACAGAAGGGGTTGTTAAGCATTGGAATGGACTGCCCAGGAGGTGGTGGGAGTCACCATCCCTGGAGGTGTTCAAGAAACCACTGGATGTAGCGCTTAGTGCCAGGGTCTAGTTGAGAAGTTGGTGATCTGTCAAAGGTTGGACTCTGATCTTGGGGGTCTTTTCCAACTTAAATGATTCTGTAACTGTAAAAGCTGTACAGTTACTGGACAACAGTCATGTACACTTCAATAAAGTTCTAGCATCCCCTGAGATGCACGTGGAAATACTTATTAATGAGAATTAAGAATTCAGCATTGAGACCTTTAATTGAAGGGGGGGTTAAAATTTATGCTGTAAGGCTGATGAAAAATATATTAAGGGAGTTTCATCATCTTTATCAAAAGTATTCCTCAAAGTATCATCTTCCTCAAAGTATTGCTGTGTCACATGGTGTTCCCATCCTGGTCTGCACCCAGAGACAGCTTGGCCTTACCTTCATCACCGCTACTGGAGATTCTCATACAGCAAGTATTTTACATGAGAGTGAATTGTCATATCTCTGGAAGCCATCAGACTTTAACCAACAGAACCACTTACCTGTGATAATAAAAACATAAAATAAAGGTGTTATTGTGCAGTAGTATCTTGAAGAATGACCATGACTGGCTCAGTGACTATTGCAGGTATTTAACATGATATAGTTAAAATACTGTAAACAGATTCCAGTGCTTTGTAAAGGGTGAGATCCAAAAGGATCTTCCCTTCCAGGTACTATTTTCTTTTTGGTATAAATTGAAGTGATAATTATCCTCAGTCACCAAAATGCATGTTATGATGTTTAATGGTCTGACCTGGACAAACCACATCCTCTTAGATACTCACTTCTTAAAGTGAAAGGTGAAGATTGTATGTTAAAAAATGTTGCATTCCTCAACATTTTTAGTAAGCTGCAAAGACTGATAGTTGTTTCCAGCATCACTGCTGAACACACAAATAGCAAGCATGTATTTTACGTGTTCAGCACTAGTCACATCCAAGGTCAGCTGAACACTCCTGAGACTAGAGAGGTGGTGTGTTTATGAACCAGGAAACTTTTCAGTTCCACCCTCTGTACTTCTCCTTAAACTGCTGAGGGGGAAAAGTGTTCTCAGAAGTTAAAGTCTGAAATTGTTTCAGAATTCCACAGGACAGCAAGATACTAGCCCAGTTCTAGTGTGCATGCGTGTGGAGGAGTGTCTGCACCGGAATCTGGGAACACTCCTTCTGTTCCCTGTTTCATACACAGGGTACGACATACATCCTACAACCCTTAAAAAGTCAGAGGAGGAACTTCTACCAGCTGTTGGCCTCTGACAACTGTAGTAAACTCCCCACAAATACTGAGTGAGAACAGTTTGTAGTTGGATCCTTTCTCCCACCATTATAGTAGAAACAAGCCAGGCACAGGCTACGTATGCCAGAGAAAGAACTTTAGGCTACTCCAAGTCTGAACTACTGCCAAAAGAATGCCAAGAATGGCTACAGATAAGAGCCAACAGAAATACTAAAAAAGCACCGCTTTTATCTTCTAGATTTTCCACTTTAAATGCTGGCTCAATACTACAATCTGTTCTACGGCTCCTGCAAATGACACCCTCATCCTCCTGGTACATGCACCAGTCCCGCTCTTGGCACCCTCCTGCTAATGAGCACAGGCAGAGTTATTTCTCCACATCTGCATATCCCACTTAAACTGGGTGGAAAACTGTAGAATCAGCAGCTTGTAATGTGCAATTTTTGCACAAGGTGTCCTTTAAACAGAGTCCATTTGAACAGCTCCCATACCTAACGTATCCTTCGCACATTTTACAGTGTAACTAATAGTAAATACAGCCCTGTAACCAGAATATTGCTGATTCAAGCAGAAAACCTCCTTAACTACAAACTAGAAAACACAGCATTTTAAAAATCAGTAAATGTACAAAAGGCCTTTGTGTTTTGCCAAAAATCCCTGTGTTTCACAGGGAAAACTGATTACAATTTGGACAAATGGCATGAGAAATCTGATTATCTGGAAGTACCAAGAGATGCCAACTGTTAGAACATAGTTCCCTGCATTTCCTTTGATATCATCTCTCCAGGCAGCTACAGGTTACAGAAGCTCCGATTTGTTTTTAACTCCCAGGTGCGGCAAAGCTCTTCAGAGGAAAGAGAAGTTAATTTAGAATTGCTACCAAGAGTCACAGCACCAGAATCAAACTCCAAAAGACTGAAGGAGAACTGAGCATGAAAGTGTTTCTTATTTAAATGCTAAATAGTCTTCAAGTGACTCTGGTGGGAAAAAAAATGGTAAATGCAGGTAGCATAGCTGTGCAGCCGAACACTGGCAGCACGTGGTTGTGGGATACATACAATTTACCAAACACACGTTTCAGTGCTGAACAGGATATTTCCTACAACTAGAGGCCAAAAAGGCAGAGCATGCCAGTATGCTTTTACATTTTTATGTAGTATTTTTTGTGAAATGTTCCTTTTTATCAAGCTGCAGACCACTATAACTAGAATCCCCTCATGCTAGAAAGCCAGTGAACTATTTTAAACTGTCCTCTACAAATAAAGCATGATGAACAGAAATCTAAACATACATGGCTCATTCCAGAGTATTGAAAATGTTCTGTCCTTTCAGCACTGTCAAACCTTTTGTTTTTAACACTCACTCCAGTGTTTAGTGTGGAAATAGCAATTTGATCAAAGATTGTGATTCAACAGCATGTAATTAACCAGTCATGAAACTTCAGAGCCTAAAAACAGAACAGGAAGGAGGAAGATGCCAATAGACCACAGAAGGGTTTATGTAAGTATTTTACTCCTCTGTGGCATATTGATCAAACATACCCATATAATTAAAAATTAAGAATAACCATGAAATACAAGACGTGCTGATTCTCAGAAGTACAGCTCTATCTGCAGTTCAAGGAATAACACCTTCATGTTGTCCTCACCACAAAATTACCTTTAAAGACAGATGAGCAAGAACATTTCTCCTGCATACCCTGATCCATTTTATCTTGTTTCCCAGCTGATGACCCAGAGATAGCAGCAACAACATTTTCCCCTTTCTGTTTTCCCAGTTTGTTTAATGAACCAAGACATTAATGAGAAGAAAAAGATGAAAAAACATTTGAGCCCATAAACTGAAAGATCAACAAGTCTGTTTTTATTATGATATTGTATTCTTATCTGAATGGCACATAATTACAAAGAAACATTTACAATATATTTTCAAGTATTAAGTTATGTCATTTCAAGGCTTTCACTTCAAAAAGCTACATTAATAATACACCATACAGATAGTACAGTCGGTTAGAGTTTCAAATAACTTCCTCCCCTCTATTTGGTTTAAATATGATTCAGTAGGCACTAAAAATGCCTGCAGCCACTGACTTTCTTGGGACTTGACCTTGCTCTTGTACCACAATCCATCATTTTGCATGTCAGAAAATCAGCTGCTCTCAGACACAGCCACAGGTCGTGTCATGACGGAGCATTGTGCAGGTTCACAGCAGAGGCCAGAAGAACTGTCCCTGACCCTGCCATTCAGCAGTGATGCGACAAGAAAGAATGCATATTTAAATTAACTTTAAAAACACTCCTACACTGAAGTAACTGTAAAAATGCCACTGGAACATCCCATACTTGCTACATTAGTGTTTCTCTTTTCCTCAAGCACGTTAAACTGTAAAAAGCACGTTCATGAAGTCTGAGCTAGGCAGGTTGAGATTAGGTTGAATCTAAATTATTTCCATTTTGCATATCAGTCGGTGCAGGTCCTGGTGGTTAACTCTGACTCCTGTGCACTGATATAACCCATCAGTTACAGCAGAGTTACCCAAGTAAAGACTGAAACTTTGAACAGCCCTGTTGATGCCACCACAGAGGTGTAAGGTCACACATATCCCACTAAGTCTCTTTTGTGCTGGCAATATCCCCTGAACAGATGGAATTCTGCATACAGTGGAGTACAACCTGTTTGACAGAATATTGCCTTTTAAAAAAAATCATCTTGGATGACAGTAAATAATCCCAGCATTCAACTTTTTTTTTTTAAACCAAAAACAGCAAAAGCCCTGTTACCTCTTTATTCTCATTTCTTATACTACCTTTTAAAATAAAGCAGGAAATGTGGCCAGCAGCTGGTCCCGTCTCTTCTGCCCCAACACAGCTGAATCCACTTTAGCATAAAGAAAAACAAGGATGCTAAATACACATATACTTTATCACACAGTGATGTTTCACAAAGAAAAATCAAACTCCTTTTCTACTGATGAACACGTGACAGGGTCTAGCACCAATAAAGCAAATGACTGGGAGAAAATGCTTTCACCTACTTAGCCTTAAACACAAAATTTAAGGCTTTAAGAAACAAGACTTCAGAAACACTAAATAGCATCTTTTTTTTAAAGAAGTTAATAAATGAAACTTTTAGAAAGTATTCTTTGTGAAACCTCACTTTACATATTATCATTTTCACAATCCTTCTTCCCCCAACTGACATACATTTAAACAACCTAAACATTATAATACAACTGAAAAAAGAACCCACTCATCTTTTGTGATAGGGAGAAACACTGACTAGTACCAGAAAACACACACTATTTGTCAAACTATTTTTCCTCCTGTCTCAGGAGCAATTATGGAGCATTTTTCAAATCATTAGCCTCAAGATACATATTTGCTCATCTCCAAACTGTGCTTAATTATATCAGGTTATAGATTTCTGGATACTGTAAGAGGCTAAATTAAGAACTCTACAGTAGAATTAAGCACATGCGTATACATGCAATATTTTTAAAATTTAAAGCTACTCTGAAGTAACACAGGAATTTCAGTGTGCATGGGCACAGAGATTTACTTATGAGAAGGTAAAGTAATGAGTTACTTCAATGCACTGATTCTTCAAACCTAATTCTCGTTAGAGGTCCAGGCAAGAGTGACTCCTCTATGTGAGGATTCCTCTGTAGAGATTTAACCAGTGCTCAGGTTCTGTTTCATCAGGTAAAACTGCATCGTGAATTAGAGCAAGCTAGAGAAGGGCTTTTGAAAGGTACCGTGCATCCCTAACACTAGACAGCATTTTAAACCAACAGGTCACAAACTCCTTTTTTTCATTCAAAGAGCAATTTACTCAGACTTTTGGGACAGTCCCCTGTAATAAAAGGCTATAAATATCACATCCCCCTTATTAGCATATTTTCCCATTTCAGCTCATCAGACACTCGGTTTAATAAGAAATTTTTATTTCAAATGGCATGAGCATTTTTTTTTTGAATTCAAAACGTATCTCCTGCATTGGCTACTATGTAGCTACTATGTAGCCAATGTGTTTGGTTCAAAAACGAAAAGAGGAAAACAGCTAATGAGAATGATGTGATTGTACCCTTTACTATTAGTTGTCATCCAGAGCTAGAAACATTTTGGCAGAGTAGGCCAAGGACCAGAGAAATCATTTTCTGAACCAGTCATTACAAGAGACTGGGATAAGCAAAACAAGCTGTCTGATACCACAGTATGGGAATATATTGATCCTTACCAGGTTGCGAGGTGGAAAACGACTGTTCTTTAACCCCTACACAACGGAGCCTGGCAGGGCAACCACCTAAAAGAGAAACTGTCAGAGAAGTTTTAATAGTAATGTATAACTGAGATGCAGTACAATTTTATATGCATGCTTTCTTTTGCCGATCATTACTATTTTCTTAAGTCTGTCCAGTGACGATGTCATAATGGAGTTTTTGTTTGGTTTTCTAAGCAAGCATTTTCGGCTCCTCGGGATAAGCAGGCTAGACATTATCTGACTCAAGACCGGGTAGTCAGCATTATCTTTACTGCGAAGTGGAGCCGAGCACACCTTCATGCATCAGGTCGGCATGATCTTTTCACCCAAGTGCTGCGAACGGGCTCTGGCGGCACCTCCGCGTGTGCACCACGCGCGTGTCAGTCTGCACGACCACTGTCGCACTGCTGCACACAGCTCTGCGCGACTCCCATCGCCAAACAGGCTCACACCACTACCGTCCACAAGCCAGATTTACAGGACCTTGAACCAAGGCCACCGTCTGGCTCCCAACGTGCCGTTCGAGAGAATTTTTTGTTAACCCTGGCCATTAAAGTAAGCGCCAGGTTCCCCTCCTTTGCATCTCTCCCCCAATACCACCCCATCACCACTGTATGGATTCTTTTCCTCCGCACCATCGCCTGCTTCCTCCGCCGCGACGCGAGGCCCTTAGGGGTGAGAACCCCACGAGTACTTGCAGCAGGTACTTGACCCTACATTTTGAAGGAGGCCGCTGCCCGCCGAGCACAGATGGAGCAGAACTCCACCGACACCTGATCCCGGTCCACGTGCAGGCAGATCCCGCCGGGGGCCGCCCACTCCTCCTCCGTCTCAGTCACCACCGCCGCCTCCTCCAGGCCGCGGGGCCGGGAGCTGGGCAGGGCGTAGTCGTGGTCGCTGCTCTCGCCGGCGGGCTGGAGGTGCTGGTGCTGGCGGCGGGGGCTGCCCGTGTCCCTGAAGAGGCTGGTGCTGAGCTGCAGCCCGCCGGCGCGGGTCCCGGCCAGGCGGCTCAGGAGCTGCCCCAGCGCGCTCTGGTTCGCCAGCACAGCCCGCAGGTAGCTGCTCTCGCGCTCCAGCTCTCGCAGGCGGCGGCTCAGGCCGCGGTTGCGGTCCCGCAGCTGCCGGTTCTCGGCAGCTAGGCCCTGCAGGCGGCTCTCCAGCCCCAGCACATACTGCTTCTTCTTCAGCCGGTTCAACCGCGCCGCCGCCGCCGCCTTCAGCCGA
>VZTD01001328.1:243143-473483 GCA_013397725.1 Rhagologus leucostigma | reverse complement strand
AGGGGAGCTGGCGGCGCGAGGCTGCGGGCCGGCGCTCCCGCCGCGGGGCCTGTCGGGAAGCGGGGGCGGAGGGGCGGGGGGGGTTGAAGCTCCTCGCGAGTGCGCCCGCGCGCGGGAAAGCGGCGTCTGGGAATGTGGGAACGGGGGGAGTGTTACCGAATGTGGAATACGTAAAAATTTTCTTGAGAGTGGATGTTATTTGATGTTTGGTCTTTGTATACTTTCAAGCCTAATCAACGAGAAGGGAGATTTAATCCGTGAAACAGAGAGCAGCCAACAAGCTCTAAGGGATCTCCAGGTGTTAGAAAGACAAATTAATTGTCAGTAGAATTGCCTTGTTAAGGTTTAGGGTTCAACATGTTTCAGTGATCTCAGACCTAGGGGGAGGTCGACATAGCTTGGGAAGAAGGATGTACCACTGATAGTGGACACAAAGAATNAGGGGAGCTGGCGGCGCGAGGCTGCGGGCCGGCGCTCCCGCCGCGGGGCCTGTCGGGAAGCGGGGGCGGAGGGGCGGGGGGGGTTGAAGCTCCTCGCGAGTGCGCCCGCGCGCGGGAAAGCGGCGTCTGGGAATGTGGGAACGGGGGGAGTGTTACCGAATGTGGAATACGTAAAAATTTTCTTGAGAGTGGATGTTATTTGATGTTTGGTCTTTGTATACTTTCCAGCCTAATCAACGAGAANTTTGATGTTTGGTCTTTGTATACTTTCAAGCCTAATCAACGAGAAGGGAGATTTAATCCGTGAGACAGAGAGCAGCCAACAAGCTCTAAGGGATCTCCAGGTGTTAGAAAGACAAATTAATTGTCAGTAGAATTGCCTTGTTAAGGTTTAGGGTTCAACATGTTTCAGTGATCTCAGACCTAGGGGGAGGTCGACATAGCTTGGGAAGAAGGATGTACCACTGATAGGGGACACAAAGAATGCAGAATTTACGGGCCACAAGGACATCTGGCAGAACTCCCAAGATAAGGAAGAAACTAATAAGCCCAACTCGGCAACTGTCCTGAATCAGCTCTGACTGGGTAAAATATAATTCCAGCGAGAGAGATCCCAACCACCAACTCACAGACCAGCGACCCCAAAAAAGAGAAAGACTGAGCATGCAGACTAATTAGCATGAGAGGCGAGAGAATCATTAAGCGATAGAATACTTAATTAATAAGAGAACTAGGTAGCTTGTAGCTTGTAACACCAATTCCCTTGTTTGCTAAAATGTATAAATAGTAAAATATTTTGATAGTTGGTGTGTTTGATTTGTGGAATACCACCGAGCACCCAGGCTTGTGCAACTCTGAAATAAATAATCAATGTCTCTCTCGCATGTATAATGGGCTTGTTGCACACCAGGTAACAAATACAATTTTTGTGGACAGCGGGGTGACAGGTGTGGGAAGGTGGGGGTGTGAGGGGAGATGTGTGTGGTTCAGGTGATGAGAGGTGTGTAGGAAATGTGGGTGTGTGTGATGGGGGGTGAAGGAGGGAATGGGGCCAGTGACAGGGATATGTGTGAGGGAGTAGGGGTGAAGGTCTCGCACACAAAGACATTGCCAAGGGGTGGAAAGGGGGATGTCCCTGAGGAGTGCAGAATTTGGGGTCTTTCCCACCAGACCCCATGGCTGGGGCTGGACCATAGGCTTGTGGGACTGTTCTGTCACACAGCGAGTGGGTGTCCTCTTGCCCAGATTTAGAGTATTTAGTTACCTGGTTTTGGGGTCTCTTGCAGTGACCAGAGGGATACAGGTGCTCCTCGTTGCCTATGGACTAATTCAAACAGAGCAGCCGGCACTGTTCCTTCCTCAGACCAGGGGCGTAGCGTGTAACGTGAGTCAGTTGGCACTGCCAGCATTGGGATTAACTAAATGTGCATGTGAGGTGTGCACCTCGGAGCACGGAAGTATGGTAAATAGTAGGAGTACGTGGTTCATAAAACACATGTGGAATGGCATTTGTAGGAGCCAGGACCAGAAGAAATGCTGTGGTTCATCACACAGCAGGTAGTAGAGCAATACTTCTAACCTGGCTTTGCGTGGGTTCAAGGACAGTCCAGAGAAGTTCAGAAGACAAGGCTGCTGGCAGCTGCTGCTTATGTAGAGTCAGAATCACAGAATCAGAGAAGGGTTTGGGTCGAAAGGGTCCCTGAAAATCACCTAGTTCCAACGCCCCTGCCTTGGGCTGGTAAACCTTTCGCTAGACCAGGTTGCTCAGAGCCCCATCAGCCTCACACTGAACACTTCCAGGGTAGGGGGGCATCCACAGCTCCTCTGGGAAACGTGTGCAAGAGCCAGAAACCACATCTGGTTAAGCCAGTCCTTGAGATGAACTGGTCACTGGCCTCCAGACCTGCTGCTTCCGGTCATTTCTGTAAATGAGCTCAATAGATACCAAGTTTGATACCGTGCTGTGGCTTGTAGATACTCAGAACCAAGAGATACTCAATCCATTATCTAAATTCTTGAATTATCCCAAGGCATATGCATGTGGCAAAGAACCTGGGGTACTCTGGAGGCATCTGCCTACAGCCCAGGTGGGGAATGCTGTTTGGCCATCACGATGGTTGTTTTATTGTTGTTTTTTTTTTTTGTTAGAGACTTAAACAGCAGGAGCTGAAACTCAGCAGCAGAAAATTTCCTTCTTGCCTAGGAGACAGGCAAGAGAGAGTGGAAGGTCTCTGTATCCCACAGTGCTGACAGGAAAGATTTTTCTTTTTGTCAAAAACTGCCAGGCACGTACAAAATGCAAGAGTGTATCACTAATATTTCTCAACAGAAAACAACTAAAAGCAGGAAAAAAACCCTGGTGAAACATCCAGAACATCATCCTGTTCCAAGGATCATTGAAATCCCCCGAAAGACTTGACTATTTATTCTGACCTGAATAGGGATATAAGTAATGCTATGGCCTTAAATAAGGTTTAAATGACTGCAGAAATCTGTGAGACTGCTAGAAAGATATAAACAGTAATTTGCTTGAGCATCAGTTGTTGTATGATACTATTGGATTACCTGTTAAATTCCTGAATTTAGAGAATTGCAGAGACATTGCAAGGTAGGATTTCTTTCTTGGAGCCTCAGAGCCTCTTAACGTGCCCAGCCTCTGTTGAACTTCAAAGCAGAAGCAAATACAAAAGGCTAAGGGTTTGAGCTTTGGGCCATCTTGAAAAATAAAGTGGTTTTAACAATAAAAAAATGAAAACCTATGATTCAGCAGAGGTTAGCACTAAATAAATCAATTCATGTTTTATGTTTTCCACCCTAATCATTTATGTCACAGGTTTGACTGGTTCAGTGATCCATGTACAGATTTAAGAGTGTAATGATTTACTTTCATGAAAGTGTAATGACAAAAAGGCTACAGAACTGTCCTTGGAGCAGGGTTTAAGCTGGCGAGGGCAATATAAAGAAATGATGATCCCATGGAAAGGAACAAAATGCAGTGGTGTGTTACCATAGAGGCACCTGTTGTGAGGAGAACAAACTGCTGTTACACAACAAAGTGACGGAGTTTGACATTCAGAGCTCTCTCTTTAGTCAGCAAATCCATACTGTGCTTTCTGTAAGCGTTGAACCGCAGCAAGAGTTCGTTGTACGCCTGCTTGCTCCGTTCTAGCTGTCTTTGGAGCTCTTGAACCTTCAGATCTTTGTGAGCTGCTGCTGCTTCTTTCTTGAGGCATGTTCCTGCTCTCTGCATGGCTGCTTCCACAGTCTCCAGCTTCTCCTCCAGCTTCTGAATTGCCTGTTCTTTATCTTGCAGAGCTTTGCCCGTCTCCATAGCCAGGTTCAGTAGGTGCTCTTTCTCCTCATGTGCTCGCTCCAGCATGGCCTGCAGCTCGCTGCCCTGAGCCCTCTGCTGACTTTCTGCCTGCTCAGCCCTTGCAGCAGCTTGTTGGTGCCTCTCCTGTAGGAGTTGCAGCTGCTTCTTCAGTGAATCCACCTCCTGGGCATAGGCACCTGCTTGCTGGCTCTGAGCTTCCAGCAGCTCCTTCTCTCGCTCCTGGGCTCTGTGACTCTCATAAGCGTATTTCTCCTGCAAGGAGCATAATTGCTGTGAGAGCTTCCTGGCCTGGGCAGCCAGCCGGAGCACTTCAGCTTCCTTCTCCCTCACAGCCTGGCTGAAGAGTGCTTCCCTGTCCTGCCTCAGGCGCTTGTTCTCCTCCCACAGCTGCATGTGCCGTTTCTTGTGTTCATTTTTGAACTGGATCATCTTTTCATGGTTTTTAGCCAGATCCATGAAGCGCCCCTCCAAATACTGAATACGCTGGGTCTGGGTTTTAATTTTCACAGCATCCTCTGCCCTCATTTTCTCCAGCTCCATGTTGAGTTGCTCCAGGTCTCTGCTGCATTCGTTTGTGCCATCCTCTTTCTTCTTCAGCATAGAGATAAGATGATGATGCTGTTCTGGGTGTGAAAGCAGCAGAGCCTCCTCACTCTTCTCCTTAGAGCTCTCGCGGAATTCCTCCAGGCCTTTTGTCAGATCTTCCACGTCTTTGCCTGTCTCTGGATCACCTGTGGAGTTGGCCATGCCTTCTTCTGTCTCCTGAGCCATGGACCCCTGTCTCATGCAAAGACAAGACAAAACTGTAGAGTGGCTGCTTCTGTTAGTGACACTCAGCATAATCAAACAGTGCCCAGTGGCTGTGTGGCCGACACTGCTGCCATAAGCTGGAAGTCCAGAGAAACTGATGTGGGGGAGCAGGACCTCCCAAAACCAATGTCAGCCAGCAACCACACAGGCCTGCCACCCTCCCCCTCCTCTGGTTCAGAGTCAGGCAGACTGAGACTCAAGGATGCCAGACTCCATGAGCAAAAGCAAAGAATGTGGGCTTAGTATTTATGCAAGCCTATTCAACTGCTGATGACTAGTTTTGCTAATTATTCGTTCTTGAGGCACTGCTGTTGTAGCTACAAGAACTACTATTATATTTAGATAAAAAGCTTGTAAGTGATAAAGCTGTAAATAATTCCTTACACAATCCTTTTCCTCTGCCTTTATTTTCTCCTACAGCTCTGTATTGTAACTGAAAATAAAACACAGAGGCTTACGTCAAACTTCTAATTGATTTACAAGATTTCTATGGTAGTACCTTGCTTGTTAAAAATAACTGAATAACCTTATCCCATTCTTAGAGATTTATGAATCAAATAAAAGATCTATACAATGTTAATAATTAGTGAATGCCCTGTGATACAAAGCCTCTGTGCCTGGAGAAACAGTCCTCATCTGAGTTTTCACACTGATCTGCTGGATTATTTTAGGTATGTAATTTTAAAAATCTGGTTCTTCCTGTAAAAATAAGGAAAACATTTATATTACATATGCAGCAAAATGATTATTGGTGCTGAATCACACAGCATGCTACCCAGACATTTGAAAAATTAGCCTGCAACTCATCTACAAGTTTTTCATTTGGACGCAGACCTGAAACAGCACATGAAACAGCATGCTGATAATCAGGTTTTGTAAATTCCTGAGCTTTGACTGGAGGTAAAGAGAGGATGTGGGAAGGAGCCAGTTTAAAGCAAGGATGAAAGATAATGTACAACAAAAATGAATAAACACCTGTGGAGCGCAAAGAATTTCGGAGCTGTGTAGTAGTGACTGCAGTGCGGACACCAGCTCCGCCTTTGCTGTCCTGCACTCTCTCACCGCTGTTTCTACCTTGGATCCTTTGCAAATAATGGAGGAGAGGGAGAAGGACTGAAAGGTTTAGGCCATCCAGTGGAAATACAATGAAGAGCAGGGTTTAAGAAGAGAAAACTATTTTCTTACCAGGTGTTTTCTTTCTCCCGTCTGTTTGTTGTCTCTCCTATTGTGAGGTTCCGTTTCCATAGAGGTAAGACGCTGAATCCAGTCACCCCAGAGCTCATGACCTCATCCCGGCTGGTTGGAGCCAGGCCAGCCCCACCAGGGTGGCTGAAAGAGCTGGCAATGTTTCTTAGCAAACAAACATTGCTGACACTCTCAAAAGAACACAGATTTGGAAAAGGAAAGGGAATTTCCACAAGCTTGAAGAACTCTTCGTTCTCAGCTTACACCCTGCACATGCCAGAGGAGATCAGAATAGCAGGCTCTGACCTCAGAACACACTGAAGGTCCATGGAAAGTAAAGACAGACCTTGCCCTGAACAACTTGCAACTCTATTCATCAGCTAATAAAAATCTGGCAGATGGGATAGGGAAGGGGAAAATAAATGCCACTGGAAGAAAAAAGTCAGTGCAGATTTTGCTGAATGCTCTGGAAAAGGATACAAAGGAGAAAGAAGAGAGTGCTGTGGGTAACAGACACGAAGCAGACAAGAGAAGGAGGGAACAGTACGCATTTCAAAATGGGTAAAATCAAAGCAATGAGAGTTGCTGCACCAACTCAAGGTTTGCAGCCTTACTTGCAGAGATGGGAGGTTTCTGAACACAGAGCACGAAAGGAGACCTGGGACTTTGAAGTCTGGTTTATAGCAAGTGAAAACAGTGTAATGTAGAAGATATACACACACATATATATGCATATACACACATGTACTAAAAGAAAATAAATTATGGGCTAAAGCAGAGATGAACTTGTAACATGAAGGAGAAAAGAGGAATGGTTGTGTTTCTTCAGACAAGAATGAATATACATAAAGATATTCTAGGAGTGTGGCTGCTTTGATTCTTAATTCCAGTTCACCTTTATGACAAAGCATAGCTATTAATTTATCAAACTGCCCTTTAATGAGTAGCTAATTATGCACCTTTAAAATTTTGGTTATGGATGACTAAAGGCTTTCCCTTTGACTTGAGAGCAAAGCAACAAGCTTCTTGAAACTTTTTGTCTTAATCAGCTTCCCAACTCACATTTCTCCATCAGCATATTATCATATTACTGAAGTTAGGAATTCTGCACACAATGAAATAAAAGGTATTGAAAACTGGGGAGGAACTTTTGTACTTAACGGACAGTTTTTGTTACTTGGCTCAGGTTTCTTGATTAACCTAGATGAGGACATAGTACTCCTGTGTCATTAGTTTATCAAACTAGTTAATTACAAGAGCAATGTGCAAGTAAATCTTGCATTCATGTTCAGGTAGCTTTTCAAAATTCGAGGTTTGTTCTGTTGGTGTAGTGGTACGCAGAGTCTTTTGAGATACCAAAAAAATTCTGTGTCAGTCTCTACGAGGGTTAAAAGAATAGCAAGACACAGAATGTCTTCTACTTGATCAGAAGACAAGGAGATTGCCACTGTCACAAACCAAACACTCTATTTTGATAGCAGTGAAGTTTAAGTATTAAAATTTTGTAGATTATAGAGCACAGCAGATTACACGATGCTTGCCTGCAAATCTGGAGCCTTAAGACCCCATCCCTACTATTAAACTCAAAGCTGTTTTGACTTAGCAATATATTTGAGCTTCACAGAAGGTAAAACTGCAACAAAAACATTAATCCTGTGAAACTGTAGGTCATGTTCACAGCAACCTATGTTTTCAGGTGAAAAATTAATTCATATAGGGAGCGAATACAAATAAGTTAGGTGCTTCCTCTTTTTCAGAATCACCATCCTTTCAGGAGTGGCTCTTTGAGAACAAAGCTGTGCCATGCTGGCAAAAATACATTGTTCTGAAGTGTCATGTGCACATGTTCACTAGTCAGAAAGTGTTTTGTAAATGTCTGGCAAAGTGGAAGCTGTAGCAGTTACCAATCTCATACAAAACACCTGAAGCAGTAAGATATCAAAGACTGGCAAACTGCTTTGGACGTTTGTAAACTCCACAGATGGCCTGATTGATGAGGGAGAAAGTGGGTTCCCTGGCAGGTTGAATAGCATCCTTCCTTTTTTTTCCATTCATAGTGTGTAATAAATACCAAGTAGCATTTAAATTTCTCTGATTAAATCAAGGAATTGAGTTGGAGCTGTGAAGAGCTCCCTTCTCCCCTCTAACTGAAGTGAAAGGTTTCACCAGCTTTTAGACTTAGTGGGAGTAAATAAGGGTGCACTTACTTTCAAAAATGTTTCCTGTCTGCACTTTGTTGCATTTCATACTGAATGGCTAACATAAGCCACTGGCATTTAATAAACATAGAATTCCTATTTAGTTTTAATAGGCTGCTTTTATTGGAAAAAAAAAAAACAAACTAAACGAATATATTTTGTATTTTATGTGTTTATCTGCTGGTAGCATGCATTTCTACAAGTTTCAAACTCCAGTCTTATTTCCTCTGCCTCTAAACTAAGCCCACCACAGTCCCACCAGTCTCCTAACGGTGGCGCTGAAGCACAGGTAAGTTAACTTCTTGGAAAAAAGCAGGCTAATGGATACAGGTACAAACAAGTGCACTTTGGAGAATAAATACCCAACATACTTGTCATCACTAAAACTGGCACATTTAGATCCTTTATAGTAGCCCTGGAATAAAAAAAAAGTTTCATCTTTACATCTTCAGCACTTAAAACTAAGTATTGTATGCTAGCAAGATGATGAACACAAATATAAAGCAAACCCTGATTTTTCACAGTACACTGGAACTAAGTCCTCTGCACCTTATAGAATAGGACATTGACAGTACCACTTCATGTCACGCTTCTTTCATTAGGGAAGTAACTTCCGTGTCCTAGAAATGTACAATTACAACTAGAGGAACTTTCAAAAAACCTAAATTCTTCATGCCCATATTCCATGCTGGTGAGACCTAACATGGCATAATGGGGCTACAAACACATACTAATGAGCTTTGACACTAATGTTGCTGTCTTATCAGTAAGACTTCATGAACAATCCTAGCAATGTACAGAAACAGTTGACTTGTTCTTATATTTCTGCTGGTTATTTGGACCATTTAAGGGATCAGCAATGCTTCAGTTAGACAACACACTCATCCAGGTATCACAGCTACCTCAGTTCTGTAAGCACCTTCTTTCTTGAAGATGTTTTCAGTCAATAGGAAATTTTAAAATCCCTTAAGTTTACATAATGATCTGCAAGCAGATGTTTAATTTGAAATACAGAGTGACGTTTGACAGCACAAAGCCAGAACAGTAACAGCAGAAACTGTCAAAAAGCTACTGTTCCTCTTCCAAGTTCCACCCCATGCTTTCAATTTCATTCCCAAGGTTTCTTTTTGACACTAACAATTAAAAAGCCCTGCTATTTTGTCAATTTTGCAACCATAAGCATCCTGAGAGGTAGTGTATCTTCTATCCAAGTGTTTGGAGAGTTCATCATCTTCTCCCAAAGGGCAGTTTCATCTGAAGTAGAATCCATCCAGTCTACTGTAGTTCCATAGCTTTTGCCTAGAAAAATGTCAGTTTTAAGAGAAAAATTACTTAATATGGTGCAGAGTTAAGCACAGACAATCAAATTTGCCTGCTCTGTCAAATACAATTAACAACATTTTCACACAAATTTCATCATCTTTCTCCAGATTTTTTTCTTTTTATCCTCGGGCTTTTTGCCACAATCCCAAGGAAAAAGATGTCAATTGCTCACACTTCAGAAGGTTTAACAATAAAACAGGGTACTGATTTTGTACTGAAATGCAACCTTGGGTACTCTAAAATTCAAATTGAGATTTACTATTCTAATTTGTAATTTAGGTTATTCTGGTGAACCATGCAAGAAGTTAATTTGTAAAAAATAATTTTTACATTGTATTTCCTGAGAAGACTCCAAACACATCCTACCCTCAGATCAGAGAGCAGAATGAAAGGGACAAATAGAAGAATTGTATGTTTTTCCTGTTATTATATCTGCACATCTTATATTGCTCTTATGCTAAAAACATGTTTGCATTTATAATTTTTCCTATTCAATATCTTCAAATCTTATCCCGCATTCCTGATATATCCTTTTATTTCCACCCTCTGCTGTATTTTTTTGCATGAGTAAGTTTGCAAGACATTATCAGATTTCAGGTGCAGGAATAGCATATTCTTGTACTTGAAACAGTACCAGGTACAATGCATGGCCAGGCAAAGATTTATTTCTAATATTTCTCCTTTTCAGTCATCCTAACCCTCCTAACACTACTATTATTTACATTTCAGGATCTGTTCTGAAGAATAGGTACATTACTGAATGAAACTCTTCAGTAAAGACTGAAAGGGAAGAGAAGAGAAGAAATAGAAAAAGGGAAAAAAAAAAAAGGAAAGACTACTTTGTAAATTAAGTGTTAGTGTGGTAATTGTCCAGTACCTGTTCCAAGGCCTATCCGGATGCCTCCCAGAAAGTGGTTTGCTAGTTTGTTGTGATCCCAGACTGTGAGTTCTATGCAGGCTTCTTTTAAATCTTCTGGTCTAAAGCCATCATAGACCATGGTGTGGTTGAATACCGGGTTCGTAGTTTTTGCAACTGTCCTTGTTTTCTGGCGACTTTTCCTGCTGGTGTCTGGAAGAATGGTACTTCAGAGAGAAAAAGCAATGTTAGTTTGCACTTGCACAGCATAGCCTGCATTAAACATACTGAAAAGGCAAAAGCTACGGTTTAACAAAGTGCTTTGTATGTTAAAATATGACTGAAGACAAGGTGCTTTACAGAGATGGAGTGAAGGGTCATATTCTCAGTCCCTTACAGGAAATACTGGCAGCAGGTATCTACCCTTGTGCTTCAGAGGATGGAAGGGCAAGCCAGGTGGGGAAGAGACAAGTGAGTTTATTTGCTGTGTTATCACTGATGACACTGAAACATTTTATTGCTGCCAGAGATTTCCCCAACCATCTTGTTGTTCTTGTCTCATCACATTTTCAGTCTTTATATGGAAAGGAAGGGGGAAGAAATACAACTATGTATTCATACTATTCAACTATTTCACACTTCTGTCTCCTCCCAAAATTTGCTAAGCTAAACCATGTTCTTGCACAAACATGCTTTGCTTAAATGTGAATAAAAGCAAGAACAGTTTGACTAGTCCTTCCACCAAGTGACTGAGAGAGAAAACCAAAGTGTAGTAATGACACAGGAAGCTCTCCCAGTAAGTTTTACTTGGTGGTACATACTTAGCACCTGGAAGTTGTAAACTATGCGGGACAATTTGCACTACAATAAAGGAGAATCAGAAAGCAATTAAGTGTTCTTTTAATATGAATGTAGAAAAAGAAGATACAATTAAAAAGCACAATGGTGCATTATTAGGCCACCATGTTTGATGACTTCAACCACAATTCTCACCACTTAATGAAAGAGTTGAGCCTATTGCCTCTCAGAAGAGGGAGGTTATGGCATTCCTTCACCCAGATGTGGACCTCACCAGTGGAGACAGTCTTCTTTCCTGTAAAAATAAAAAAAAGTCTGCTTAAGCAGATGCCTTTTAAAGGTGTTTTCTCTGATGCAGCAGTTCTTGCCCATTTGTAGACGTGATATTCAGCCTAGACTTGTTATCTCATATCTTAATTCAACATTGCTCTCTGTACTCTGGAAGTTGAAATCTTCACCCCATCAAAGTACTGCAAGATCACATCACGTCTGCATTCCTACAGTGACTTTTCTTCTGTCACAACTAAGCAAAAACATGCTATTGGTCTTCTCTTCCCAAGACTCCTAGATAAACAGACCAGCTTGTCATCAGCCTATGTGATGTTAGCATTTATTGTTGATTGTACTTTCAAATATGCTCCTTTATGCTCTTAAAGTATTTGATTCTTACTGACTGACTGGCTGTCTGGCTTAAAGACCTGACCTGGCTTCACTCTCAGATTGGCCCATTATCTGTTGCCAGACAAGCTTAAACCAGACTGATCAGACTGCTATAAACTTCTGCATTCTAAATACTTGCTGCTACTTCCTACATCTAGTATTGCTTGAAATTCAGTGTGTTGTCATTGTTTAGCACATCACAGCACCTGCCTGATGATTTATAATCTCTAAAATTATTGAGAAAACAGAATTTTGTTACACATACATATTGTATTACAGATCTTAGATTGTAACAATGAGGTAATTTCTTCATCAGTAACATTAAAAACAAAAAAAGATCTCAAAATGGTCTTTGGGGTTCTTAACTGTATTCACAACAAGGGTGACTTAATCCTATAGGAAGAAAACTGAAAATTTACTTTTATGTTGAAAGAAGCTGTCTGAAGTGAATGACAAACATTAAACGAGGTTTTTTTTAAATTTGAAAAACCCCAAAAAACAACAACAAAAACAAACAAACAAAAAACAAACCAAAAAAACCCCCCACAAAATCCCCAAAGGCTTGGCAAACCCAAGCAAAGCAGCAATGCTTACCTCCAATTGGATTTGGGACATACTGGAGGGCTAGTTTCATCTCCCCTCTGTTTCCTATATTAAGAGTTATTGCTGAAGTCTGAAAAGAAAAAAGAAATTAAACCAAACATCTGATATGAACGTGGTGCTGCACTTGTTCCATATTCTCAGAAGGTTTCACAGAATCACAAAACCACCAGGTTGGAAGAGACCTTCAAGATCACCGAGTCCAACCCATGCCCTTACACCACCTCAGCTAAACCACGGCACTGAGTCCCACATCCAACCTTCTTTTAAACACATCCAGGTGAGTCCATCCCCTCTCTGGGCAGACGATTCCAGAACTTTATCACTCTTTCAGTAAAAACCTTTTCTTAATATCCAACCTATTTTTCCCTTGGTGCAGCTTGAGACTGTGTCCTCTTGTTCTGTCAGTTGTTGCCTGGAAAACGAGCCCAACCGCCGCCAGACTACAACCACCTTTCTCCACCTTTCTCCTTTCTCCACTTTCCTTACTCTATATTTGGTTAACAAGTGCCTTCAGATTTCTGTTGCAGCAATAGTAAGAAATACTTTGAAATTCCTACTTTGAAATTATAGTAGGAAAGTTTTTCCTGCTATAATAGCTAGCTAGACTAGAAGACATCTCAGAGCTGTATTTTCCATTTACCAGTGTATAAGTATTTATAACTATAATCAGCATAAAACCCACAGAACACACAAGACCAAGCCTATATAGTGTCTTGGTTTTGCACTTACACAGCAGAAAATGCAAAACAGCCAACCTACCCTTGGCTTGAGGGGAAACCAGTTGATCTGCTTATTGGATGGATCATTCCAGTCCCAAGCTCCTAAATCCAACTCCACTTCACCAAGGAAGCTATTCCTCCCAAAGGTATCATTGTGCCAGACAGAGATATTGAGGCTTTGATTCTTTAGGAAATCCTTCTCGATTTTATACTGCCAGGAAGAAGTAAGAAAAAAAAAGTTAAAACAAGCTGAATTTTTACCAGTGCTGTGTCTGAAAGTGATATGGTTAGAAAAAAGTGTCTGGCTTTATACATCTATAACTGCCCTCTTCTGCATTTCAGAAAGCAAACAAACAAACCACAATAAAACTCAAATGTTTACTCTTTATTTCTATCATCTTAAGCTCATACATTGCTTCTGTTTGTTTACAGTAAGTATAAAATAACCAGTGATCTCAATCCAGAGATCACTGCAGAGTTAACCTGTCACTGGAATGACAGGGCCAGCTCTGCGGAGCAATCCCTCTCATGCTAATGTCTCTTTCGAGTGCAATCTAGACCTGGGCCTAAAAGTTGAGGTTCCTTACACATCACACATACAGTATATTATATCTAGTAATAGTTTGATAAATACCCGCAGTATTTCATTAAAGACTGGATTAAAAGTTTTCTTTTTGACAGAGGTCTTCCGTTTGCCCAGTCTGTATTTCTCTGGAAGCAGGTAGGTCTTTACATACCTAAAATTTAGACAGGGTTGTTAGAAGTGTTAAAAAACTCCCAAAAACCAAAAAAAGCCAGACCCTCTCCAACTTCGTCTTCCAAAACACACAAGTATTTGCTTACAAAGTAAAAGAAACCCACTTAAGTAGACCCTGTTATTCAGCTTGTATATTTAAGAAATAGAACAGCAGTGGTGATGTGTAACATCATCATTTCATTATAATATCCTTCTCCAGGGGAAAATCTGTTCAAATGTCTCCTCAGCACATAAAAATACAGAATATGTAACTGTAGCAGGTGCAAATATCATATTTATGGGTGCTGATCCTACTGAAGATATATCAAAGCATAACCATCTGAAAAGTGGCATTTTAAAAGAGAATTTAATATTCTTAAAGGTTTGAATTTCCCATGTTAATATATATACGCCAATTTATAATGGCGATTCTATATTCAATCAGAGTAAAAAACCCACAAAGCACACTATAGCCTCTGTATCTATTTCTTGGGTGGTTTACTCCAGCATTTTAGAGAGATTGGAAAACCCCAGCAGTTTTCATTTCCACACCAAAAGAAAAGCTTCCATTAAAAAAGAAATGCATTCATTGTACTTACGGGTCTGAACGCTGTCGCTTAATATCTGCTACTGCCAGGTCTTTACACTGACAAATAAAGATGTGGAGCTCTTTCAGCTGTTCTACATAGTCAATGGCAAACTGAATGTTCCCCTTCACATCAACATTGCCGAAGTCTGCACTATAGATGCTCATTAGGCTGCCGCTCACCTGCATCGGACAAGAGGAGAAATATTTTCCAGACATTCCATTTCATCGGATCCTTCAAGATCGGGGTAGAAGTTGTGCTCAGGATTCAGATAGTAAAGAAATCAACTGTGTCTCTTTAGATGTAACAATAAAATGTAATAGACACTGTTATACAAGCTTCTCAGCAAGCAGATTAATGAAAGAAAGATATTTGGAAATCAAAGGTGTTAGGCCAGGATTCTTGTAAAAAAATTGAATAGGTTTACTGCACTGAGATAGAAGAAATTAAATTGTAGGATGCTGTAGATCTGAAGATTTCCTGTGCTCAGGTCTTTGAAATATTGCTTCTAAATCTCCTCAGCTGATCTTCCTTGACGAAAGCAGAGCCTAAGAGTTTAGGACAACAGACCTTCTCAAAAGACTAACAAAAAGATTAGTAGATAAAGTCTATATGGGTGAATTATGTACCTAAATACGTAACTAAATAAAACACTGAAAATTAAATACTACATACAGAGAAAAAGAAAGATGTGTGTACATATATATTTTATCTCAATATCCTTCCCCAAGTTTCTGTTTTTCTTACTCAAAGTCCACATAAACCAGTGGCTTTTGGTTAGCTAGTTGACTGACTCAATTACACACCTGATATACCAATAATATCTCCTTCTTTCACTTATCTCTCTCCCCTTTCTCCCTTTCTAAACGTTTATTCTGTATGAATTGTTCCTCATTTTCAGCTCCAAATGTAAGCTCTTAGGGTAAAATCCATTTCTTTGTTCAGACCCCTGGAGAAGCTCCAATATATTACTAGAAAAGAAAATGGAAATCTACTTAATTGTACTTTATTTCCTTCAGGCAATTCCATGCAAGTTATTACGTTATGTTCGTATAACAGAGATGGAAAGAGGGAGACAGAGATGGCAAGGGAAGAAAGATAAGAGGAATGAGAAGAGAGCCAAAACAATATTGGAGAAATTAGCAAAAGGAAAGTGCCATTAAAATAATGCTTCGGTTTACATACAGAGGATAAGGAGGCCATGCCAGAAGAGCTGCTAAGATTGGTTAGAGAGCTGGGACTCTTCTTGATTCTGCCAAAGGAATAACTGCTTTCTGATGCTGTATCTGTCTCTCTGTCATCACTCTACAAAAACATCACAGAAAGAAGGTCTGTACATTCTTTATAGTCACAAGGAAAACTAAAAAAAAAAAAAAAAAAACAACAAAACAAAACAAAACAAAAAAAACCAAAACCAAACAAACAGAATTTTAATGCAGATTGAGACTCAGTGGAAGCCTGAATTTAAATTCCCTTGTAGTGCAACATGAATAATATTTCTTGAATTAGGTCATGCATTTAAAGTTGAAAGGGAGTTTTTCTGGTGAATAGCCTACACTGATAATTTTTTTAAGCAGCGATGCAACTAGGTTCAGAGGTTGGTTGGTTTGTTTGTTTTAAATCTCAAGTAGCAATGAAAAAGTACAAAGTTAAGTTTATTGGGACAATTGAACTCAACTCTGTGTCACTGTCTCGTGCATAAACTGATAATGCTCATTTTTTTTACCGGTCCTTTCCATTACATGGTAAATGCTGTCAGTTCTGTGCCTCTGTCTTAAGGACAGCTGGCTGGAAGGTAACATTCACAGAACAGCACTGGATACAGCGAACGGTTTTTGCAAAGTCTTTCTTGCAAGAGGGCAAGCAAGGCTTTGCTTTTCCATGACGGGATTGCAGCTTTGTTTCCTTGGTCATTATGAGGTTATGTACTCACAACCCCATTCTATCTGAATGCTATCTCTGCACTAAAGAATTGATTCCCTTCCCACATGTGCCTTCCTACACAAGCTGTTATGGACGACTTCATCTTCCTGTTGTATTCCACCCAGGAATAATTTACAAGGTCTCCCTGCTCCTTTAAACAGCTTTGAACTGATGTCATAGATCTTCTAATAACAGATACAAGATTAGTAAACAACAATTTCCATACATATTAGGAAAATAGTTATTTATATAAATACATATTTAGCATATAAAGATTTTTCAAATTGCTTGTAAAATCTGGTTATGTCTATACTTTTAAGTAAAAGCAGACCAAGATTGTTCCTCAGTTCAGAGGTCAATGGTAAGGACTGAATAATGCCCAGCCTACCTAGGGCAAGGCTTCTTGAGAGAAAATTGCTTTGGAGAGTGCTATTTGGGACTGCGCAAAATAAATCCAGAGAGTGAAGTAAGAGTTAAGCAGTGTGAATAATCAGTCCGGTTACATGGACTCTGAAAGACAGAAAAATCCTAAGTCCTCCTACAGGGCAAGGCTATATGGTGATTAGACAAGGGGGAATTGGCTTTAAACTAACTGATGATAAGTTGAGATAACATATTAGGAAGAAAATTTTCACTGTAAGGGTGGTGAGGCACTGGCACAGGTTGCTCAGAGAAGTTATGGCTGTCCCATCCCTGGAAGCATTCAAGGCCAGGTTGGATGGGGCCCTGAGCACCCTGGTCTAGTGAAAGATGTCCCTGCCCATGGCAGGGGGGGTTAGAATTAGGTGGTCTTTAAGGTGCCCGCCAAACCAAACCATTCTGTGATAGAGAATCATAGATGTCATAGGCCAGGCAGTTCAAATTGCTTATCACTTTCGAACTTCAATTTCATTTTAGGAGGTTTGAATACGGCCTCAGAACTTATTCCAAGGTTCACACCATGATGATGACAGTAACAATAATGAGGCATGGCATCTTATTGGGAATTCTGAAATTTTACTTGCACAAAGTTAATGGTCGTGTACCTGAAACTATAACATTTCAGAGATGGAGCTTACCTCTTCCTGTAGGAATGATGGTACTGACTTGCTCAGTCCTTTGAGTTTTTCAGGGTTGGAAAACAGTTTATCAGGCTGTGAAGGCACTGTGGAAACTGAAAAGCAGTAATTCAAAAGACTTCAAAAACACGTTTGTACATCGGAACTGTGAGATTCCATAACAGGACACAGTTAGAAACAAACCACTTTGGATGAAATACATGCACATGCACAACCAGCTTGGATGTAAGGGGTTTTTTTCTCACATAGGACTCAGAGAAGCTATCATTAGGAAGAATAATCTACTTTGGCATTTTCTATAACAGTGACCAACAAATTTTGACAGGACCAGAAATGTTGCTTGACATGAGCTAGCCTGGGTGCTACAGCAAATTCTGATCAAAAAGTGATGAAGAAAACATTGCAGATTACCTTCTAGATTTTCTTCCTAGGACAAGGATAAGCACACACGTGCACTAACCATATCATCACTGACATTAGAATCATCATAAGGTTCTTGGTAAGAAGTCAGCATACAAGCCAAACTCTGTTCTTCTATTTACTCAGTCTATTTAACTGCAGTAGGCAAATTTGTATAAATCAAGCAAATTCTAGACCTGACCAAGGAAGTTGCAAGTATTCCTATTTAATTATAAGATGCTTATATTATTAATGATGCACCTTTTTGCACTCTGTGTCTTCCATACTTGCATACCTTTACTGCAGTTCACTTCTGTGCTCTTGCACTGTACAAAACTTAATTGCACAAGCTAGGCTTGCAAAAATACAGTTTGGAGAAAGCTCATAATTCTCAGAATTTTTCACGCTCTAGCCCCACTTATATTTAACGAGACACAAAGATGAACTGGATACACATTGTGAGATGCATCAATATCATGTGACAGAAAATTATTTGGCAAAAAACAGCCAGCTACAGGAGCATGTATTTATTGCGTAAAATGAAACACTGCACACAATGAGATTGTTTGCAAGGTGAGCGAAACTTTTAAAAAAGCTTTTGATGTCAAAACTCAGCTAGTCCTCAACAGATCAGTTATTGTCAGTATGCAATTAGATGCAGTTTCCCCACTGAGTATCTAGTCCTGATGTGGAACTTGTTAGTTGTTAAATGAAAAAGTATTGTTAATGTATTAGTTCAGATATCAGAGGAAAAGTCTCTCCAGTATCTGCTGGAAGAATCCTATTACTCACTTCCTGCTGCATTTTCAGTCCTCTCTTGATGCTGATCAGGTTTCGGACCTGCTCAGTGCAGTATTAACAGTCATTCAGCAGCACAGTTTTGCAAGGTTATAAATAGCATCAGTATACTTTATCTGTGGGATTTTTCTGATTTGTTTTTGTTTGTTTTTTTACTTCCCGAGACCCCATGGACTTTGTGGGTTTTTTTCCTTCCAGTAGTTGGTAGTGGTTTAGGTATTAGGCCTGTATGGGCACTAGGTCTGTTTGATTTTGGTGCATCATGAAGCCTTTCTGTTTATGCAAATGTAAGTTCAGAACTAGGGACATGGCTCAGTGGTGAACTTGCTCATGCTGCATTAACGGTTTGATTTGATTATCCTAAAAGTTTTCTCCAACCTAAACAATTCTATGATTCTGTTTCTGTGTTTTGCATTGCTGTTCTCCTTTGAAGAGCTGGATCATGACAAAATATGAGTGTAATAAAAGTGTACAAGCTAAAAAATCAGGTTTTTTTCTATTCCAAAAGAACAGTCTTTTCAAGAGAACTTGCCTTATTCTTCCTGTACAGCTATCAATTTCGATGTGTGTCATTCTTTCATAACTTCAATCTTAAAAAATTTAACTCAAATTCCCCCTACTCTTTTCAGGTTAGTCTCTACACATTCATACCAAATGCCGAACAGGTTTTCAGTAGGGGTCTCCACTTGAAAGCAGAGTGCAGGATGGTGCTTAAGTCTTGTTACTTTACCGGGTGTTGTATATATCCTAATATGCTATGATTGTCCTGTTGATACTATGGGCCACTGGAACGCAAAATGCTTTAAAGCATCTAAACCATGAAATAAGAAATGCAACTGCACATCACCATTCTTTTAAACTTGTAGTGCTCCAATGCAGTAAATAAAGAATTGTGTGCTATATTCCACCATATTCAATATTATTTGATGGTTTTCAATCCTGTTTATTTTGACACGTTCTTGGAGCAGATTTTCTTTTTATTCTTCTTAGATTTGGAATTTCTAAAGGTATATAGAAAAATTTAACAGTAAGGCATCTGTAATGCACTAACAGACTGATGATATCAGCACTAGCTGATTTAGAAGTCCATCTATTGCTTAGAATATTGTTACTTTATAGGACTAAAGCAGGAATCTTAGGAGAGGTTCCTTTTCAGTTGAGGTATTCTGAAGGATGTTTTACACTAGCAAAAGTCATCTTGCATCTTACAATCTAAGAGATAAACAGACAAATTCAATATTTACTTAGGCCAATTTCTTTCAACTGAGCTTGTGTTCAAAGGTCCCTATGATTTAAGAACTCATAGGCTGAATGACTGAAGGCCAAGAGAATATACTGATAAGTGGCACAGTTTCTACAGATACAGGAGGACATACATAGATTCCTTAAGAATAAACACAACAGAATTCTACAAAAGCTTTCCAGCCATGCTGAGGTTAACCAAATCTAAAAACAAAATATAATTCTTGGTTTAAAAAAAAAAATAATCTTCACTAGCAAACAGAGGCCATTGAAAAAGCAACAGACTTCCATGCAGACACAAAAGATATTTACCATCTTCAGCACTAAGAACTAATTCTTCCTTTGGTTTATTTATCTTTTCTTTATCTGTGCAGGAAAAAATAACACAGTTAGAAACTTTGTTATTCAGTATAAAATGGATGGCAGTGGTAATCACAGAATTACAAGGACCAAAACCACAAACAAACCAGCAGAGCCATGGGAACAGTTAAAGTCAAGAGATGCTTTTACTTCGCACACTACGTCAAAGCCTACATCCAAGCAGGGGTCTCATGGTGACAGTTTCTATCAGCGTGTTGCTGCAACAATGTTAGTGCACACCTAAAACCTAGAAACTGGTTAGAAGCAAGCAATAGCACAAATAGTATTAGAAGAAGAACTTGTCAATATCTTTCAAAATCTACATCTCCATGCTTCAGTTTACAAATGTAAGTTCAGTCTGTGTCTTCCCCGTTAGACACGAGATAAGCATGAAAACACTCACGGGCAGGGTGAAGTTAGACAGGAATTATAACTAAAAAAAAAAAAAGAAATCCAAGGAGGCTACCGAGGGAAGCTGGGAATTCACTTTAAGTATAATATTATCTCACTGTATTCTGTTAAAGTGAGTTTGATATATTTACTGCTAGAAGACACAGATGAACCATTACTAAACTGAGTTTTTCATGCTTTCACTGCCTACTGATTTGACCCAAGCCAGCAGCCAGGAGGCACTGACAGTAGTTGCTCATTACTGTTTTGGGTAATTGCCAATACTTTCACAATTGAAAAACTATCCAGGAAACAGTTAATCACTGATCAACACAGTGCATTTGTGGAAGATGTCTGCTTCACAGACCAGCCTTGTTTCAAAATTAACACCAAGAACTGAAAACTAAGCTATATGAGAAAAGAATCTGGTTCCAAAGTACAGCCTCCATACAGCTTACTGAGAAACAAAGACAAAGCCACGACTTGCCAAGGCTGTATGGAAGACCAGCATGAATACATTTGAGCCAAACTGGGGGTCATGGGAGATACACACAAGCTTTGTGCTCACTTGAGGTGGCTGATGGAATGTCCTCTAGACTTTTGGAAGGCTTTTTCCTATCTGCACTCCTTTTCAAAGCCATCAAAACAGGGTTTAATTCTTCTTCAGAACCTGTTATGAGACAAAACACATGAACACTGCACACAAAAACAGGCCACTTTAAGCAAGTCAATGAAGAACCAACCACAGGTTTCTCATGAGGATCTATTTTGACTGTTAGCAAAGACAGTGCACATTCAATGAAAATACACGATAAAATAAAATAAACATTTAATTTTAAGTGTCTGTTTGTTCTCTCTAAACATCCTCAGTCATTAGCAGAAAGAGACAAGTTGCTTGATTTGTCCTAGGTAGGTATAGGTCTGTCTTTGCTGACTAATAACAGGGTTTGGGGAAATTATTGCACTTCATTGGTTAAGATTAATATAGGATAAATTCAGATTGTAGCCATTTTGTTACCATCTTTTTATGAATTAGCACACATGAAAGTTTTGGGGGTTTTTTTCCTTTGGGCAAATTTGTCTGTTATATTCTTCCCACAGCGAACATTATTTCGTTTCAATTCTTGAGTAACCAAAAAACCCCAACAAAACCAAAACCAAACGAAACCGACTGAACAAAACCAAACAAAAACCCAACACCAACCCTCCAACTCCTCCAAAAACAACAACAAACAAAAAATAAAACCAACTAACCAAACAAAAAACCACAAGCTGTGGATGTATTTGGAACCCTGAAGTTATGCAACTGTCACCAAAAGTAGAATCAAGACAGACCTAGCTCCTTCAGAAATCTTTAAGACTTTCTTTCCTCCTTATCTCACTTTCCTCCCCCTCCACCAACCAATCACACCTTACAGTGTTGCTGTCTGTAATTATGGGTGAAACCAAATCGTGTTTGATTTTTCCTCACTTATCTTGAGTTTCCACTGACTTTCTTTGGAATCTCACTTTCAAAACAGGCTCAAGTGTAAGTTGGCAGGCCCTGGGAACTTTACATATTTCTCAGATTCTCCAGGTGAAAAAAATATTCCCAGTCTCTCAGTACGAGACTAAAAAGGTTAAATTACCCCCTCTACCTTAAGCTCTTTGATGACTGTCATACACTATACATTGGCTAGAGCTGCCATTCAAACAAATAATGTGAATCCTAGTAAACAGACCTCCTCATTCATATGGCCATTTTTTAGTGCAACAGACAGCAATGCTAAATGAAATAGCACAGAGTATTGGTATCATCCTTATATCCAGATATTCCAAAGTATTTATACTTATATATTATATCCAAAGTATTTATCTTTGGAGACTAGCCAGTCAGACTAAAGAACGAACTCAGCAAGCCACTGATATTTTTTTCCTCTTTTAATCCAGTGTATTTGAAAGGATTACTAGATTGAGTGTTACAAATTTATTAATTTGAAGGCAATGTCATGTGGGATAAGAAAAAGGTAAATCACGACAACTGAATTGATTCATGCTGCTAAACTATCCTTAACAAAAAAAAGCTTACCCAAAGGTAGTTAGTATGTGTCTGTTAAACACTTTCCAATCAAACTGCTTAATTAGTTCTTCCCACCTCTCCCAAGCAAATACCCAAATCATTCAATTAAGAAAGTATCACACAGATGTTCCCTTAACATATTTCAAGCTGGATACAAAAAAAAAAAAAATTGTAGCCATGTTTAACAACTCAGCACCATGAATTTTAGAAATCAGATAGCTCACGAGTTGATCTTCTGGTTCCAGAGTGGGAATCAGAGTTTTCATCTGAAAACTTGGATCCCAAACTTAAGTTGTCACCTTCCTCTTCATCGTTATTCTCATGCTGAGACATTAGGGAGAACTGAGCTGCTTCTGGCTGGAGGGACTTGCTCTCATCTTTAAGTGGTGTGCTTGTTCTTCTGAAATTCAGCAGTGCTTGAAATTCTGAATTCTGTTCAGAGAACTCCAAGAATGTGCTTTCATTCCTTTCTTTTTCATTTATCTCGAATGGCTTGATTGCAACCATATTGGTCTTGCCTTTGAAGGGAAGAAGATCAACTGGAACCATGTTTCTCTCTCCTGTTTTGTTAATAGCTCCATCTCTTTTAAGACCCGTAGCTTCAATTTCACTTACTACAGGATCATTAACTGAGGTTTGGACATTTTGTTCTGAAGCTCCCCCTTTGAGAACTATCTTCATTTGTGTATCATAGCTACTTAGGGCATTGTATGGCTGTGACCTTGTCATGAATAGAGTCTCTTTTTCTGAGGGAAATGTATGATCCCCAAATTTTTCTTGCTTACATAAATCTTTGGATATGGGACATGAAACTGCAGATGCTTCTTGAACAAGTTTTTCTAAAGAGCAACTGAATTCACCAAATTTTGCAATATTTGAAACAGAAGTTTTCTCTATTTTTTTTTTTATTTCTTGAGGGTGATCTCTGTCTCGTTGATGTGGAACATGTATACTTAGACTAGTCTGTATTTTACCATGCATTTTCTTATCCATATTTTCCGGCACAGAAGCTAGAGTTTCAGAGACCTCTTTTGGTAGATTCTGAAAATTAACGTCAGACCCTGTATATTCAATGTTGGACAGTGCAGATCTTTCTGTGGTCTCACCAAGTCCCTGCAGCAGCTCTCCATCATGCTTATAGTCTGTGCTCTTAGTTTTCACCTCAGCAGTCCCCTGTAGTGTGCTGTCAGTACGTTTGGGTTTAGGAGGAGATGTTTCAGAGGCCTCTTTCAGCAGCCTCTCTAGAGCAGAACTGAGGCCACTGGCCTTGGATGGGGCAACAGACTTTTCTATGTTCTCACTGATTTCCTGAGGTATCTCTCCCTCATGCTCACAGGTCATTCTTTTATCTTCCACCTCCACAGTTCTCTGTACCGTGCTGTCAGCACGCTTGGGTTTAGGAGCGGGTGTTTCAGAGGCCTCCTTCAGCAGCTTCTCTAGAGCAGAACTCAAGCTGCTGTCTGAAGATGGGGCAACAGACTTTTCTATTATCTCATGGATTTCCTGTGGCAGCTCCCCATCACAATCGTAAGTCGCGCTTTTATCTTGCATCTCAGCAGTCCTTCGTACTGTGCTGTCAGCACGTTTGGGTTTAGGAGGTGGTGCTTCAGAGGCCTCCTTCAGCAGCCTCTCTAGAGCAGAACTCAAGCCACTGACCTTGGATGGGGCAACAGACCTTTCTATGGCCTCACTGATTTCCTGCAGCACCTCTTCACCATGTTTGTAAGTCATGCCTTTAGCTTCCACCTCAGCAGTCATCTGCACTGTACTGTCAGCACACTTGGGTTTAGGAGATGGTGCTTCAGAGGCCTCCTTCATCAGCCTCTCTAGAGCAGAACTGAAGCCACTGGCCTTTGATGGGGCAACAGACCTTTCTACAGTCTCACTGGTTTCCTGCAGCACCTCTCCACCATGTTCATACATTGTCCTTTTAGCTTGCACCTCAGCAGTCCCCCATGCTGTGCTGTCAGCACATTTGGGTTCAGGAGGTGGTGTTTCAGAGGCCTCCTTCAGCAGCTTCTCTAGAGCAGAACTCAAGCCATTGACCTTGGATCCAGCTACAGACTTCTCTATGGTCTCATGGATCTCTTCAGGCTGACCAGTAGCTTCTCGGTGTGCTGATTCTACACTGCAGTTAGTTTGTGATACACTCTTTGTGTCATCGTATGTTTTCATTCCCACCCTTCTATATTCAGAAGGTTGAGATACAAGGGTTTCTTTGAGAAGGTTCTGCAAACCAGCTTGAGGCATCTGAGAGCTCTCAAGAGTATCGTCCTTGTCTGCTGCCTGATACTGTGGATACAAAGGTTCAAATTCCCTAAACAGTTTTCTGAGGCTTTTTTTGTTCTCGTGCTTATCTGTTGATGACACATTCACTTGTCCGGTACTTTTGCCTATTTCTTCTCTGCAATCAACAGGAGAAATATGACTGTCTTCCCCTGTTCTCTCAAAGACCTTGCACTGATTTGACTGAATATGTGTCCCTTTTAAGATGTTTTCTTTTAGGTTTAAGCTACATGACATCTCAGAGGCTTCCTTTTCTAACTTCTTTAGACATAATCTAAATACATCAAGCTCACCTTTAGGTAGGACAACTTTATCCACAGTCTCTGCAACTTCCTCTTTATCCAAAGGAATACTCTTGTTCTCCCCTTTTTCTGTAGGTAAATATAGTTTATCACGTACTACTGTCTCCTTTAAAGCATCTTTATCACCAGGTAACTGGAGCTGCAAGAATTCATTATGATCTTTTGATGAAATAATGCTTTTTTCTGTACATTCTCTAACTTCTTGCTCTGGAAGACCCATCTTTTCCTGGGATTTTGGGATACCTGGTTGTCTGCCCAGCTGGAGAGAGTCTGTATTTTTTGTGTGTGTCACATTAAGATCTTTTAGGATAGGAGATCCTAGAGACTTTTTGCATACCACAGAATCTAGCTTCTGTGTTTTTTCTCTCTCAGATGTTTGGGTTTGTTGCTGAATTAACTCTTGTTTGCTCAAATCATCTCTGCCTTTTTTATCTTCTTTTGATTTTCTTTCATAGGTTATTGATCTAGTATTATTTGGCAAAGAATCATTTTCCCTGTCAATGCTACTCTGGAATTTAACTCCAGTGTCCCAGAAGTTTCTCAGACTCTGGAAGTGCGAAGGATCTGAAATTCGATTCCTGGGCTTTTCATTCATTTTTTCTTTTAAAGACAAAACCTGGAAGCTGGGGTTCTGCTGGGAAGAAGCAGCAATTTTTCCTTTAAGAGTTTCCTTCTCATCTTTTTCTTTACTTTTTGAGGAAGCCGAAGTGACACCAGCTCTGGGATGCAAGTTACTGGCTTTTGGGAGTTCTGTAGATTCACACACTTCATCAGATGGAAGCATTCCTCCTGGCTTTCCAAATGCATGGCCTGGTCCAAACTCAAAAGAGTGGTGATTTTTGTTTCTTGAAGCCTGGCTTGCACAACTTAGTTCAGGACTTCTTAATGTATTCATGCTCTGATCATGCAATGCCTTAGATAGATACACTGCAGATTGTTTTATTTTGTCACTTTCTCTGAGACCTGTCAATGCACGGCCACCTGACGCATCAGCATTGATACGAACTTCTTTCTCTCCATGCCTGGGGATAGTTTTATCCCTTTCCCAGAATGCTCTGATCTCCCTTATTCTTCTTTTTTCTCGTATTGCCTTCTCTGACTCACATTTCTGAGCTGGTAGGTTGTGCTCTTGATGTTCCAAGAGATTTGATTTTTTATTTTTTTGTGTGATTTCTTGACCATGTTCTTTTCCTTCAACTCTTGTACAATCAAATTCAGTTAGCAATTTATCATTTTGCTTCTCATTTGCTTCCCCTGTCTTAGGCTTCACCCTCTTCTTTATTAGCTGTATGTTTTCTGGAGTAAATGATTTAGATGAAATACTGTTCTGTTGTTTAATCCTTCCAAATGATCTCTCTTCTGTATCTTCTGTCTTTCCATGCATGCCAGGCCCACTGCGCTCTGTAGAAAGAGCTACTGTTCTAGTTGACAGGTCCACTTCCTCTCTGGGCTCCCTGCATTTGGATCTCATTGATACAAGTTCCTCATCTTCAGTACTAGAACTTCTTTTAAACCAGTCTAAAACTTTTGATACAGATTCATCATCCACTTTCATGAGTTCATCAGCATGTTTGCCAGGCTTGAAAGTGGTTTTAGCATCTCTCTCCTCAACAAGATCAGGCTTACCTTGTTGAAGACTTGTAGAATTGGTTTTGGACACCTCATGTGCTTCTGTTTTAGCAGAAAGTTGACGTCCATCTACAATGTAAACAAACTTATCAGAGTTATGAATCACACACATGACTACCTAGAAAATGCTCAGAATTTTTTTTAACTGTTAGTGGAGAAGAGAGTTCTCTGTCCTTGGGCTTTTGGAAAGAACCATATGATAGGCAATAGAGTGAAGAAAATTCCCGCTCTGAGACATCCTACTGGAACTTGTTTTTGAGGCTGGGCACACAGAGGATGACAATCCAACATATTTGTGTTTAGTCCCATAAGCAAATCCGTAAGTCACAACTGAATTACTCCCAAGGACAACTGACAGCACTACACTAAAATACCATCCACAACAGAAGTGCCTATACAGGCTCTGATAAGATTACCAATAGAAGATCATAAAAGTATAAAAAAAAATTGATTATTTAATTCTGCAGTATGTAGTACATTCCTACTACCTCTGTTTCCTAGTTGTTAATTGTTAGATACAAGTGATCCACATTACTTAATATGTGCTATATCCTATCTCATTCCATTCTTCACTCCTATTAGTCTCTTACCAGTAAAGTTTTTGCGTGGCTTTGATTCATGGCTCAAGATCTGGTTGGATTTATTTTCACGTGTCTCATCAACACTCTGTTCGTTATTGCTATTTGAGAGGATATTGCTGGAGGTCTTCTGTGGAGTTTCAAGTTTCTTGGGAGTAACTGTCTTTGTCTGGAAGCTTTCACTAACTGGGAAGACTGATCTGTTAGCGTCACAAGGGCTGGATGCAGATGCGTCTTCTTGTAAACCATCTGTTGTTTTCATTTGTGAAGTTGATGAATAGGTTCCCAAAGGCTTTGCAGCAGAAATTTGCTTATCCCCAAGTGAGTCTGATTCAACAGCATAATTTCCACTGTTCTTTTTTTTGTCAGGTTTTAACAAATCATGCTCTCCTGTTTCTTTACCATGCTGTAGCTGTGGGCTTTGCAGAGGTTTTCCTTTACCTGGGCTAGAGGAGAACCTCACTTGTTTCAGTTTTTCCAGTGAATTTTGTGTGGAGTCTTCTGCTTCTTCCATAAGAGAGTTCTTCTCACCTTCTCCTTCAAAAATAATCACAGTAGAAAGACCATTCTTTTTCTGAACATCTAACATCTGACTGACACGAACTTCTGAGTCCGTGGAACTTGAGCTTGAGCTGCGCTTCAGAATGCCCCTGGGTGGGGTACCAACGCCATTAATCCTCTCCGTGTGCTTGGTTGGTTTAGGAAAAAGGTCTTCTCTTTGTGATACAGAATCTGTTGCTTTGTGAATTAGTTTCCTGGCTTTTGGGACAGGACGTTTAAGTAGTTCCTTTTGTGATTCATCAGTAAGTTCTACAGAAGGCTTCTTAGACTTCTCTGTTTCATCATTTTGTAAGTTTGATTTAGGTGGGTTGTCTTCTGAGAGCGACAAAATTTCTGTAAGATATAGAAGAGCTCATGAGTTTAGATGACATTTGCCAGTATAAACAGGAAGGTAGGACAGTGCAGATCTAGAATGCAGTGATTATATTGGTTTATTAAAAACAACTGCAGCAAAAACACAGCCAGAAATTTTACACAGGTGTTGATTTCATTTTCATGTAATAGAAATTTCTGGCAAATTAAAAGCTTGCAGTTATTTCTTATTTTAGCAACATTAACAATTTGATGATACCAAAGACAGAGAGCACACCAAATTTTTTATCAGCATTATTCCTGCAAGGGAGAAAGTTTGCAAGGAACGGCAGCTTTTGAATACTCATACACCTCTTCAGGGTTAGAACATAAACAGCAACCTATGAAAATGGAAACTGGCTATTTCCACAGTCACATGGAACAAAGCAAATGCAGAAATAATCTCCTGGCAGGGAGATGAAGGGTTTTTTATTCCTACTGAGCAAATCTTTCCTTTTCCTGTTAGCGTGCTTCACAACAGAGACAAGAGAGTAATATCCACATATGATTCTAAATTACAACTTTGAATGCCTGTATTGTGTTATATAATCACTCATCAACTTGCTTGCAGAAAATACTGCTGGAAAGGGAGGATAATAAATAGGACTAAGGAAACAAAGGAGAAAAGTACAGACCAAAGAGAGCTAGGCTGCTTCTGTCAAGCTAATTAGCAGCAATGACTGGAAGGTCTTAAAGACAGCTATGCCAAATTCAAAGAAATTTCACTGTCCTCTTATCAGCAATTCAGGATAAACTGCCCTCTCAGATGGAATGCTTAGTACTGACTAGAGCTATGAGTGAAAGAAAGGAAGAAAAATCCATGTACTCATGCCTACAGCCATTTCCTGAGTGTATTCACATGTTTTAGATGAGGTTTGAAATAAACTAGTTGACAACTCCCAGCAGTTAAGACAGAAAAGGTTTTGATCTCTTTCAGAAAGAAGCAATGAAAGTAAAAATAATTTCCATATAAACCTACAGGAAATTCACATTCATCTGCTAGAAAAGTACATTTACCCTTCTTTGATAGTTCAGGTACAATGGCCAGTCTGTTTTCTGATTCCCCACTGTTCAAGTTATCATCTGATGAAATGGAATTAAATGGATTTCTCCTTTGCTAAAAAAGGAACAAACATCATTGTTGCAGTCAAATTCTTACATCAGTACAGTCTTCACAAAATAGACAAGTGCAGTGATTTCCTCTTCCCCACTAATCTATCAGCAAACAGTCTGAAAGCATACCTCTTAAATTGGATACACGACAAAAAACCTAAACAATACGAACAAGAAACTATCAGAAGTGCCAGTGAAGACCTCATCTTGTTCTTTTGAACTCACCAACAACAGAGATAAGCCACCACTTAAAGACACTTGAAAATCCCAAGTTCTTGAAAGTTAAATGATTTTATCTCTAATTCTGTGATATTAGAACAGAGCAGGCCAATTGCTTTCAGTCGTTGAACAGATTGGAAATAATGTCAAGAAAAAACAGCCACCAATTATAGCTGTAGCAGCACTTTAATGCTGAACCTTTAGCGGCTTTCATTATCTCCCTCCAAAACAAAAAAAATACTCTTTTTTTTTTACAAATTATTATTTTTCCTCCCCAAAACTTTACTTATGTTTACCTCTGAAGCAACAACTTCCACCATATTCAGTATCAGTCATACCTTTATTGATGAGACTGCTGCCTTCACAGGTCTTTCTTCTGGTTTGTTTAACACAGGGGTTACTTCTTTAGAACTGTAAAGGAAAATTACATAACAACTTCAGCAAACAGGACATTACTTAAAGCCTTTTTGAAAAAGCAAAACGAAGATTCATTTATACATACTCAAACCTAAACACTTGGCATATGAGTTTTTCTATTTAGTTTGTTCTCATCAGATTTAGAAGTAAAGCTTCTCATTCCTATAGCAAAGGGGATATTCTTGCTGCTTTGTTTCCTTGCAAAAATTTATTTACTTGTTAAAGAATTCAATACAACTTCTACTTGGCATGACAGAAACCATATTTTTGATACATTTTAGATGTTTGAGCAAGCTTTATAAAAAATAAACACAAATATCTATTTTATATTTACTATAAATATAGTAAATATAGCTACTCGCCAAACAATATCAGTGTTGCCATCTCCATCCTTGTCCTACATTTGTACTTCTAGGACTGAAATCAAAGTGGAGGAAAGTGTCAAAAACTGATTAAAAAACAGAGTTTTGCAAAGTGTCAGAGTCAGAAAAAACAGAAGAACCCCATCAGCACTATAGTAAAGATGTGACATGTCACAGATGACAGCTCATACCCTCAGAGGTATAGCTTATAAGCTATTCTTTCAATTGAGATGTATACATTTTTTGGATTAATAGCATAAGTGAAGTAAGTTATTACTTGTGATAATAAGTATGGCCCAGATATGGAGAAATTAAAACAGCTGGAAGAGACAGCTCCTGTATTATCTTGAGAAATATTTCATCTACTTGCAGAATGATGCAAGGTTTTTTTCCAATCAGATTTTTACAATATGAGTTTACCTAAACATCTCAGATATGAAAAAGTATTTGGTTTTTGAAGATGCAAGTTAGACATGAATTTCTGTGTAGTCTTCACATAACAACCATATTCAGTATCCTAATTTTATATGGAAAACACTGACATTAACCAACATACATGCTTATGATTTTGGGATGGGGGGAACAGTACGAAGCAGAAAAAAATTATATTCTTCAGATATGAAATATATCTCAGGCTAGGAAGGAAAGCAACTCGTATGGTTTTTCCAATATAGATGTACAAAGAGATTCCAAAACTGAATATTTCTTTGCTCAATGATCTTTGTTATGTGTAAAAAGACTTTAAGGTGGTAAGTAGATGAGCCACAACGTATGTCAGAACAGAAACAGCATCCAGCTCTCATCAAGTTTCAGATTCACCTCCTTGCATTGACAAAGATCTCTCCAGTCTGGTAACTGGTAACAGTCTGCCCTCCTGAGGGGAGAACAACTTTCCCATCTTCACCAGGGTGCAGTACAGTTAAGCTCAAATTTTAGGGGAGAAAAAAAACAAAAAAGTACTCTGATAGCTAACCTTGAAAGGCTATTTGCCTCTGGACTGCTAAGTGCGTCTGAGCAGCGACATCACTTACATTTTGCAAAACGAAAAACATAATTATGGAGAAGATAAAATGGCCATAGTGAGCAGGGTGAACATAAGGTTAGCAAAAAAATACCAATTGCAATCTGAACTATAAATGTCTATATCTCTCCCTTGCTCTTTTGGTTCAACACTACCTTTAGGAAATATACTACTATGCATAGTGATAGAGAGTTAAGGTACAAGCTGATCTTGTACTGGAATCTATCTCAGGGGTGAAAAATTAACTGTTCTTACATTTTTGTAAGACAGTAACTGTTGCAGCCTCTGACATGCACGCACCAGATTACTATTGTTCTTTCTATTCTTTGCTGATCCCAAGTAAGAAAAAAAATCTGGTTCTCAAAGATCTAAATGTTGCAACTTCTAGTTTCTTTTCAAAAATATCCTTTCACATTATGGTTTTTAACCTTAGTTCTAATATATATTTTTTAAGTATGAAAATACACATATATATAAAGAAACTACAGAAAATGGAGTTTGTGTTCTTGCTTTTATAAAGCACTTGTGTATTTGTTTTTGAGAGGACCTGTATGCTCCTGCATTTTGTGTCTTGTCTGCACCATCTACTACTGAACAGGAAAATTATGATTTTTGGTTTTAAGGTCTAGGTCCTGAATAATTCAACCCCTCACTCATTTTAAGCAAGGAAATTACTGTTATGCACCCTGGGATGCAAGAAACTGGTAAGACATTCTTCAATGCAGTTTTTACAGGTGGAGAAGTAAGTTTGTGTGTGTGTTCATTGAAACATAATCTCACAATCTTCAATGGTCCTTTGGATTTACTGTAGAATAATTAAAGATTATTAACTTGACATCACATACTGAAAACTCTGCTCTAAATAAAGCAAAGCAGAAAAAACCCAACAGCCAGGATCCTATAACTAAGTTTTACAACAAAGGGTCTGAAAATGAGTTTACCGACAACCCATACAGATAAGAAAACTGAACAAACATTTCTCAGATATGCTGCATTCACAAGGCTAATTTAAGAGTGTATAAAACTAAATTGATTAAAAAAGATTTTTAAAATTCTGCACTTCAACTCTGCAAAATGATGTGCCAAGAAGCACAGTGAAGGCCCAAGTCCCATACAGACTGAGGCAACAAGGCAAAGGCAGGAGCAAAGCTAGAGAAAGGGGTTACAGATTTGCAGGCATTGTTAATACACGGATTTTAAAAATCAGGGCTTTTGACTCAGTGTTCCACTTGCTGAACTTGCTGTGCCACCTGTTCAATGTTGGTCAAGAATACTTTCTAGATTAGGGAAGAAAACAACCTACAAATCTTAATTTGAAAGATAACCTCTCTGTTTCAAGATTCAGCATATAGACAGATGGCATCACTGGACAGAGGTACTATTGACAGCGTGACTCACCTTTGAAAACTCATTCTGTTCAAGGTTACACCTTCAAAGACACTTCACACACCTGGCCTGTAAAGGTTCTGGTATGCAATAAAATTATCTCAATGATATAACACTCAAGCAGAAATAATTCATAGCTTCGTTACAGAATTTAGATATTTAGGGTGTGGGGATAAAGGTCACTACGCTAATTTTAAGAATATTGTTTCTCCACCTAATACAGCAGCACCCTGATTCAACAGTGGTTGAACTGGCCCTAGGGTTGGATTTTATCCTTATCAGTTTACAAACAGATCTACCAGAAGTGAACTTTCTTTACACTCAGTAAGAATTGTCTTGTTTTAAGAACAGGATCCAGAACCAAAGTACTCCAAGTAATTTGTTATCACATAACTTCTGGACCAAATCCTCAGGTTAGCAGCTGTGTAGTTTATGCAAAGCCTGCAAGTCAGTGCTGGCCTGAGGCACACTTAGAGAGAAATGGGAAAGGGAAAAAGAAAAACAACAGCAAAAAAAACCCATAAACCCCCTAACTCCCACAAACTTATTCTTAAAGCAGCACTTTAAAATGCTTTAAAAGTCCAAGTGCTTGAACCACAGGTAGCATTTGGACACTGTAACCGTGAACTGTCTTTAATGCAATCCCAAATTCCAGAATGATACTCTGTTTCATCCTCTTAGCTGTGTTAAGACTATTGCATTGTAAGAGGAAGAGCCCATTAATTCATTGTGGCTCCACTATCTTAACAGCCAAATTAAATGTTTGTAGACTTTCCCTTCCCACCCCAGCTGCTGGGGTTATTGCTTTCTCACCATTGTGTTTCCTTCTGCCATTAGAGACAGGCCCACAGTTATGCCAGGCCAGTCTCTTTCAAATTCCAGTATCAAGAGAACAGAAAGGAAGAGTACTTTAAAAGCATATGGTGCCTCCTGCAATTTCTCACATGCAATATTGTGTAAACTAACCTCAGTTCTAGTGAATTAAGCCCACACTGAAATCAAAAGCAATGAATTTCACAGTCCTGCTACATTTGCTTGCTGTAGGTTTTGACATTTAGAAGTAAATGATCCAAGGCATCTAATCAAGTATTTATGCAAAGTCAGTGTAAGTAAGTGTCCAGCTCACATATGACAGATCACTTCCTAAGGTACATTTCCAACTGCCTCATAAACCACTGGACTGTGTGAGCTTGCTCTAGAGACAAGAACTTGAGCTATTGAAGAAAGTACAAGTACACATGAACAAGGCATGGAGGCTGATTAACTTCTGGTGCAATCTGGAGCAAAAGGCAGGACAGAGGCCTGGAAAAGAATTATCAAGCTTTGCATAGCTGTAGTCTGAAATAAGTCATCAAAAAACCCATAAACCAAGACCACTAGTCTTGACCACTAGTCAAGTTGGTCTCATTTAAAAAAAAATTCTCTACATATTCTTAAACCTTGCTATGTTATGCATTTTTGAAGAGGCTGCCGTGGCATATTATGAAATCTAGTACACCTTATCAATCACACACAGTTTGTTGAGAGTTGTAATTTCAAGAATAGCATTATAAGACTGTACTTCTTTAAAAGTATCGTCTTTTCCTGACATGCAAGATGAAATGTAAAATACTCTAAAAGATACGTTAAACAGCACCATGTCTTCTGGCATTCTTAAAGAAATAACTTCATAGCAATCCCCTGAAGGTAAAAGCCACCTGCAAAAAAACCTACATTTGTTAACAACTCTGTCAGCACATAAGCTAACTTGAGTTGGGAGGGGAAACAGAGCTCTCTCTTGTGAGAAACAACCTTTATCATACTTTTTGTACAACTTCATTTTTGGGGAGTCTATAACAAAGCAGTTTGTTTGACCTTTTTCAGCACAGTTTCAGATGCAGTCAAAACAAACACCTCTGAGTTCACTGATAGTGATAAAATATAGGAAAGACCAGTAACACAAGCCAGAGCTGTTAAGATTCTCATCAACCTTTGCTGCCATCCACCATGAATGTGTGTGCCCAGTTTGCAGACCATCAAAGTGAAAGGTTCAATTGCTACTAGGTATTGTATAAATGCATAGTAGGAGAGGCCTTACTGCAAAGGGAAAGCAGATGATGTACAGAGAAGGACTTAGACAAGAAAGTGAAATGTTACAGAGCTGATCAGTGGTACAACCAGAAGTAAAATAGTCACCCTAAGAAGTAACTCTGGCTCTTATCTCACTCTGTTCACTAAAAGCACAAACAATGGCTATCTGGGTTACACCCTGGTTCTTGTTTCCTCAGTGTGTTGAGGAATCTGGCCACTTAAAGATATTTCACTTTCACCTGCTTTGTCTCCAGTTCTTTCAGCACTTTCTTTCTTAAATGTAGGCTCTTTGAAAGTTTTTAACAGCCCATAAATTACATGTAGGTATTTTAAAGAGAAGATATGTCTGTTTCAGAAATCAACTCAGGATATTTCAAAGAAAATAAAGCTGTTTGGGATGTTTACAGACTCGAGATAAAGTGATTTAATACAAAATCCTTTTTAGTTCAGAAACTACTTATCATTCAGCCCTCCTGACAGCTCTAGTAATTCAGGCATACCCAAGCTGACTGTCTTATCTTATTCTGAAAGGAAGCTTCTCCATTCCAGAAAGAAATTTACTTTTCTTGGTAGAATCTGACTAATTTTCTGCAGGTATCTAAAGATTCTAGTTCTTTCCGCTTGAAATACGTTTAGTCTTCTTAAAAAGTCTCAGAGGTCTTAAACCATGTACCCAATAATCTGGAAAATTCTAAAGACTCAGAGGTCTTAAACCATGTACCCAATAACCTGGAAAATTCTAAACAGCAATTTCTTAGTCTCCAATTCTTCATGTGATATGAAGTGCTCAAAACATGTGGAAGTGGCATTTCAGGATATGGTTTAGTGGTGGCCTTGGCAGTGCTGGGCTAATGGTTGGACTTGATGATCTTACAGGTTTTTCTAACCTCAATAATGCTGTGATCCAAGTTTAAAATTCAGGCTGAATGAATAAAATGGTTTCAGGAAATGACTGAATGAAAAGACAAGGAGGCTGTGGTCCCCATGTTACTGACTGCAGAGGACTGATCATGGCCAGCCATTTTCTAACTAGAAAATCAAGGTCTCACTTCAAGGAACCAAAATAAATTCTGACATGAGACCATGTGTGGGACCATTCTATACTTGATTGTCAACTTCTTCTGAGAAAGGCAAGCTGAAGGTTGTTAATTGTTCTACATTCAAATGCAGAACAACGCATGACTATGTGCCTGTCACATGCAGATTCCTTGGACAATTCTGAGGGAACATTTGGTGACCTTTGAAACAAGAGATAAGTACAATATTTTGGGTGGAACTTACAGCTCACAAGTTTCACTTGTCCATATTTATACATTCTAAGCATGATAGACAGCTTACCTCAAACTAGTTTTCTGTTGATGTTCTTCTTGATGTTCCACAATGCTATGTAGATCTGGTGGCACAAAGACTTCTTTATTAACATTGTTCACCCAGCTGATCTTTGCTTTGCTCGTTTTGTTCTGTCCCACTTCAGCTAAAACATGAAACAAGAATATTGTTGTATCCCACATGTTTATACAGGATTTCTTAAGAAAGAAGTACAAGTATTTGCATTTAGTCCTACAGCTATTTCTAAAGTCCACTATACTTGAATTGTTTTCAGAAGCAGATCTGGTGCTTTCTGAAGAATGCCTTTTCAATGCTACTAAAAATGTCAAATACTGTTCTGAATACTTCATTCTACTACTTCAGATATATCTGGTTTAGACCCTAAAGTGATCCTAAACAGAGGAGTTTCTACAAGAACCCAGGTAAAGATCTGATCCCGTAGTTCCTGCAGTTAGACAAATATTGAAAGTTCATCCTCAGTATCCTAAGGAAGCAAAAATGACTAAACCATACGAAACTGAAAATATGTTGAAATTCAGTTAGTCCAGTCAATTATTCCCTTCCTAAGCAGTAAACTGGAAGTTGGTCATAACTCACTTAAGCAGGTGGTTAATCTTTTATGGACAGAATTACCACAAGATGTTAAAAAGGTTATATAAAAAACCCAAACAAAAAGCCCCACCTCACTCAACAAATGCAAACACATTTGCATTTCTTTTTAGGGTGGGACAGGATCCTATTCTGATAACCCCTTTCAGAGTAAAAACATTACATTATTTACTCTACCCTTTTTTTATGCTTCACCAACAGTTTAGAAGTGAAGAATTTCTTAGTGTGCAAAAATAAGCAAGATTTATATTTGCACTTTTGCTATCTATAACTGCAAGAAAAAATATCTTGCAATTTCATGAGTCTTTGAAACCAAGCAATTGCACATAGTTCTGAATGTACCAATATGTCCCTTTGTTTAAGTAATAAGATTGGGATTAATTAACCTTCTTTTAAGATAATATGGCTTTAAGTATCTTCCTTTAAGCTACAAGTTACTGTGAAATTTAGCTAGAATTTTACAGCTGATTTTCATAACCTTCATGCACAAAGCCAGCTAAGATGGCAAACACACTACACTAACCACCTATGGTTTTTTTCTGCATCCTTTTGTTTCAGGCCTTTTCTTGTTAACTTAAAAACTCAAAGCAGTAACCTCAAACTGACTAAAGTGACATTATTCAAACTCATCTCTGAAAATATAGAAACTGAGAAGGTGCAATGTTACAGGGTTAGACAGAGGAAAACAAGACCAGCTTGTAGTTACAAAACCTACAGAAAGCAACAAACTCTAGTCCAGCCACAATATGGAGAGAAGTACCCGACTTGCTTCACTAGCATGTAACAAAATCCCTTGACAGAACTTAAAAAACTAAATAGCACAAACATCGGTACAATCTAGGAAAAATAATGTAAGTCTTGCCCTTCTAAATCAAAAGGACTTAGTAGAATTTGAGGAGGTTAAAAGTGGATGTAGGTCAGTTTCACCAAGAAAAAAAAAATCACTTTCTATACAGAGAATGACAAAATCGACCAGGACTCTTTAGATTAAATCTAAAGTCAGATGCTGGGAGATTCATAATGGGGGTCTATAAAACCCTGGATATTATATAATAGGTTTTCGTGAACACAGATTGACTGCTCGATCCCTCTCTCCGAGGGATAAAGTTAATGGTGACCAGGGCACTCACCATGACATGTGGATGCTGGGTGCACTTAAAGTTCACATGGACACAGGATGCCAGTTACAGCTGCCAGAGCTTTCAGCACATGTATTTCAGTTAGTTATAACCGCTACCCCTAGCCTATGATGCCTGCCATTAAGCCTCAAAGGTCTCAAATCAAGCAGCCAAAATCTTGCAAATTCATGTTAAAGAGCAATTTCCTCAATCTCAGATTCTTTGCCTGTTCCTAAATAACTCACAGGGCCTCAGAAATGAAAATGAGAATGAGCCTAGGAGTGCAGAGAGCTTTTCATCCTACACATAAATACAAGCCAGTCCCTTCTGTTAGCAGTCACCGCTCTTTAATATACAGCACTGGGGGAGAGGAACGCTTACACTGTAAATTACATGGGAAGTCTCTTTTCTGCATCACTTTCCACTTGTAGAGACACCAGTATTCTTGTATTTCATAGACAGCATTGTCTGAAGTTAGCAAAGCAAGAGCCAGCCTTTCCAAAATGAAGTACAAACCAAATGCTTACCAATTGTGGCAGGCTTCCTGCGCATGGAAGCTCGGATAATATCTGCTCCATGTATTTTATCTCTGTGCCTCTTCGACTTGGCCTCATAAAACCACTGCCCACTCATATTCTTTAGCTGAACATCATCTTTGATTTTTTCTGGTAAATGTCTGAGGAAGAGAAAAAATGAATAAATGAGATACAAACATACTTCACATACTTACCTATGTGAACAGAAAAAGGTCAGAATTTTGGTTGCTTGTTTTTTGTTTTGGGCAGCAGGGTTGTGTTTTGTTTGTTGGGTTTTTTTAACACAGTCTCCACATCCTATCTCCATCTTCTCACCTGTTACGCTCCTTATTTCATTGTGAAGGATGACAATGAGCTGGAAAGGGATGAGCCTCAGCCTTATTGCTTCAACCTATGCTCTGAGGGCAACTCCTTAAAAAAAAAGCTTTGCTATGATAAACACTCAAGCACTGGAGAAGTCTCAAGTAACTGCGGATCTTGACTTCCTGCCTTCAAAGGCCAGTTTTCCGAGATTAAAATTGAGATAAGCTAGTAGAACAGCAGAAAAAGTCTCTACCGAAATTAAGAGCATGGCTATTTTAGGCTCAGAAGATGCCTCTTCAGGGTTTTTTTTTGGCACTGCTTTTACACACACAGACTCCAAATGTACACTGGAAGCGTGGTGTCATTTTTTCCATAAGTTACACAAAAATCTTTATACAAATTCAACGAGTTACAAAGGAAGACATCATCATATGGAAGAAACAACAAAATAAGCTTGTGCCATTTATTTTATTAATCTACATATATCCATCATGTGAACTGCAGCCATTTTAAAAACCTGGACACAAATTTTTAGTAATTTGTTTTCAGGCTTCAGGGTTTCCCTGCTTTTATGAAGCGCACTTTAACAGAATAAGTAGTTGCTGTGGGCAGTTTGAGAGGTTGTTTTCCTTCCTTGTTAAGCATGTAACATATTAGTCATACGCTTATACATGGCCTGGAGACTAACCTGCAGATCAGGGAAGTTACCACACAGATTTGTTTTTTTTAACAAAAAAAAGTCAAGTCACGCTTCATCTTCCTTCTCCGTTTATGTCCTTTCCTTCATCAAAACAAGCTAACAACAAGCCCAAGGGAGAAATCAGATCAAACCCATTTACTGAGACTTGAAGGTTAAGCATAGTCCCCATTGCCATGCAATGGTGCTGTCTTTCACAGGCCTGCTGGACAGTCATGAATGGGTTGGGTTGGGAGAGACCTTTAAGGATCATCCAGCCCAACCCCGAGGAAGTTCACCAGAGTATGACACTTCTCATGAGTTTAGGGGGTAGAACTTCTGGTGCAATCAAGTAACTCTGATGCCAGCCCTTTTATTATAGGTTGTAGATTTGACTGTCAAGTACAGACAGTCATTCACATCAGAGAAAGGACACTGAGCTAGTCCCAACCCTCACACTAAGAGAGACTATCCTCATCTGTCAATCAAATTCTCCTTCATCTTTTTACGGCCAGATATAAAAAGCCTTATTTTAATACATCAGCTATATCAGAGTTCAAATACTTAAAACTTCATTTTGAAAGTACTGTCAAAAATCAGTCCCTCCTAGGTGTGCCTCAGATCTACTACATACGGTTTAGGCTGCCAGACCTAGAGGTCACCATTGGCACTTTTAATGCCAAGATTCAACAGTCCATAGCGTTACTGGGTCACTTAAAATGTTTCCCTCCCTCTGTGCTTCTCTAGGAGCCAAAATATGCACTTTTCATAAACAGGTGTTCTAAGTTGAAGCAGGAACACAGCAGTAGCTTCCCTTTGTCCTTCAGCAAATATATTACTCAGTTTATAAATGCAGCCAGCAGGAAGAGTGGAAGTGTAGAACACACAAATTTTTTACACAGATGACTGCTTCTCCCTTTCACCTTCTTTCACATGTGTTATTTGTCTTCTCAGAAGTGATGCCCCTTAGAGCTAGGGACTGGCTTTTCAGCTGTTTGTACCTCCTGCAGGGCAGCAAGTGCTCTGGGACAGCATGACAACACATGCCAAGGGAGTTTCTCTAGTGGGAGGGTGCTGAGTCACAGGACAAGTATTCGGTGTCCTCACCCTGTTTGATTCAACTCATTTACCCCAGACACTGCTCACCCCTCTCCCCTTTGTATTCAGCCATCGAAACTGGGATGTGGTTGGAAACCTTTAAGACTCAGCTCAGAGCAGAGGAAGCTCAGCTGGGCTGTGGAAGAGGACAGGATCCCAGGCCTCTCAGCTGTTGCAGCCTCCTTACCTGCCCGCAGGACTCTCCAGTCTGTGACCAGTTAACATAACCAGAGACCGAGGCATGGGTTTGTCATAGCTCTAGAATCAATAAATGTCACCTGAACAATGCAGCTCTAATTTCACCTAGAAGTGCGAGTCAAGCACCTTGCTTCCACCTCTGCTTGCTGCCTATGAGAGTTAGTGTATCTTAACTCCACCAGCTCAACAGGCCTTCTAGATTTTGGGAAATAATTAATTATGCTTGCTAACAAAGGTATAAATGTGCTCTCAATTTACACAGCATTTCCTTTACAAATGACCCGCTTGCCTGACAGGGTTTGCATGGGGAGAACTGACAGATGCTCACAGCAGCTGACTTACAACAGACTTTTGCCATCTCACCTCGAAGTAAGCTTGGCTTACTTGCCTTTTCAAGAGAGGTGTTTAGCCTGTCAGTCCCATTTTTTTTGAGGAACTAAGAGCAACATAAGTATTAAAGCTGTTTCCAGGCATTCCCCCGCCACAAAAAAAAAGCAGCAGATTTCCATTATCAGAAAGACAATTAGTTCTAGGTCCTGGCAACAAAAAAAGTTTTTAAGCCTCCTCTGTGTGCCAACACGTCATAGACTTGTAACGCGAGCAGCTGTTTTTGCAACAAATGGGAATTTTTACAATGCTACTTGAATTCTCCAGCTTTGCTAGGAGGACGTCTTAGCAGTAACATCAAACTCCTTGCGCTACGTGGGCCTGTTTCACTGCTAGGAATTAGACTTAGATTGTGGTTTACCTTGAAAGGAACTGTGGAGAATCAGACTGCAGCCATGGTTTTCCACAGCTACATCTGCCTCCCAGCAAACCACAACAGGACTAGAAGCCAACGACTGATTCTACACCAGCTCCCCAGTTAACAAAGAGGTTGACCAAGTTGTCATTAAATTTTTCTCTTGGTGGCCAAAGAACTAGTAGTCATCCAGATTAAGAATCAGATCGCAGGCTCAGTTGCCAAGCTTGCAATTAGGATAAAATGCAACAAGAGCTTATGTATGATGCGAGTATGTACTCTGGAGTCCCTCTGTGCTCTGTTAAAATGCCAGTTAGCTTATGCTGCAGTTTTTCAACGGGAAACAGCCTAAAGTTATAATGAAGCTAGTGCCCATTTCTCCTAGAGGAACATTAAACTCAAGGAAGTATAAGTACATAGTTAAAAAGAAATTTAAAAGAAGATTTTGGGCTGAATAAGTCTGAGTCCCCATAATTTAATACCATGTTTCCACTACGCCAAGGTGAAACGTGTTTTATGGCAAGATGGAAAATTTGTCATGTCCCCTAGGGCAGTAAGTACATGCAGATTGCACTGAACAGGAATACAAAGCAACTGTCCACCACTCTGCAGGCAAAGAGAAAATCTGTGAATGGATTAATTGGGTTGGTCCTCTCCACCTCTGGAACATCTGATAATGGGCCAAATCACATGGTATCACTGTAAGGAAGGAAATTTGCTCTGATATAATCAGTTCCTGTCAACCTTCTTATCACCAAACCCGAAATGGTTTATCTTATGCTTCATAGGCTACTGTAATAGGTCGTTGCATGCTAGAGCAAAGAGGTAACAACTCATCCCTGTTTTTGAAACAAGAGTATTTAACAATACATTCCTGTATCTAAAATTGTTCATTTACACCTCCTCAGTGTCTCTATTCCCTCCCCTGCTCCTGCCTTATTCATAGTCTGCATTACAAGTCACCACAGAATTTGCACAGTGTGACTACTGACATCATAATATCTTACTTGATTGCCTTATACCCCAATTGACAGCTTAAGCTGAGCTTTTCAGACAGAAGAATCTGCGTGGTGCCAGCATATTCTGAGACTCCTTGTGATGAATGAAGGAGGATTTAGATCAAGGTCTGTGTTTGCCTCAAAGACAGATGCATTATCGTCTCACACACCCTAATCCTTACATATGGAAAAAGTACCCTAGAGTCCAATAGCAAAATAAAGGCTTTAAAAATCCTGATACTACCACACCTTATCTACAAATTAACTTCCAAAACCTCTCTTTCGCAAATGCAATAACAACTAAGTGGAGAAGTTGAAAGGGGAGAGAATTTTGATTAATTGAAACTCAATTCTATTTGCTGCAAACATAACAACGAATCCCAAACCAACAAAATGACAAAAGATTTAAGTTCTGGGTCACTTTCTGAATGCAGACGAGCCAAACTTCTTGTGGTATCACTCATGCAAGAACAGGAGTAAAATATTAGACCAGGCATTATAAGAGCCAGACTTGTTGATTCTTTGAGAGTGGGGAACAACTAAATTAAGTTTACAAGACAAAGCAGTAATTGTTTAAACATTCTACCTTGTATGAACATGCCTCTTTAGTCTGCAAATATCTAGATGAGGTATGGGAAAAAAGTCTGTTCTGACATTTGTTAGAGAACTACACCCAAAATATTTGTAGTGGGCAGTCCCAAATTGCAAGTAAGCTGCCTTTTGCACGGTAGCTGCACGTGACTTTACAAAAACCTAAAAACCAGAAAACCATCAGTTACTATTTAATTGGTTTAAACAATAGAGCAATATAATTTCAAACTGTTTGAGGGCAATACTAGAAAGAACAAAGCAGACCAATGGGATTATGCAACCTTTCCCCATCCTTGTCATCACAATTCCTCATAAGCAACACCTCTAATTCTTGCCTTTGGGGCCTCTTTAGACAGGAAGATTTCTGATAGTTAGAAGTAGCTGGATACATGAGAAAGGAAGCCTAATTCTGTTTGTAGTAACACGTGTTCTTCCATTTTTTGCTTATTCAGAAGTCTGTGTGTGTTAAGTCTACTAACAACACCCTGATGAATAAATCTCAGGTATCATCTTGCTTTTGGGTCCTTGGAGAACTGACCAGGCTGTAGTCAGCACAAGTCTTGATGACTAACAAGACAAAGACTTGACATTCTCTCAAGTCAGAGGGAAGAGAGACACATCCAAGCCTGGAGCACCAGAATGAATGAATGAGTTACATGCTCATAGGCGTGAGAAGTCAACTGATTTTAGAGAGAAAGAAAACATGAAGCTCTGTTGCCCACTGAAATATGGTCTCCATCAGAATCTGGAACCAAATCTCTGATCCAAATTCTGTCCTGCACAAGTGGCTGTGAAACACGCTGACCACATTAACCCTGCCGCACAACATTTCTCTTCTAGCAGATGGCCACTCATGGGCCATCAGACTGGCACATTGCCCCCTGTTTCATTTAAACCGTGTGTATATTCTGCATAACAGATAGACCTTCATGTCTGTGTGCCTTTCTACTGTGTCACCCGCACTGAGCACTCAGACTTACTCTCCTATTAGTAGTTGCACGGTCAAGTTTGAAGTAAGCTTCATTTTACAAGCAATGAATTATATAGATCATATAATTAGATACTCCCTAGGCAGACACAAAGAATATGTGAATTTGTTGAAGCATTTCTTAGTCTACGGAAGCTTAACTTTATTCCATTCAAGAAATCTGTATCAAAACTCTTGAGCCTTGCTAAAGGAGGCAGGAGTCTTAAAGGTCTGCCAGTATTATCAGTTTCTTTTAGCTTCCGTTTGTTTCATTTCCAGACAGCCTTCCACTGTTTAGTTTGTCTGCTCGTTTTTAAAGGATTTGCATAGAAGCTCCCCAGTGTCCTCCCCTCCCTCTTCAGATGCAACCCAAGTAAACCTGCCAGGGAAAAACAAAACCAAACCAAACCAACCAGCCAAACCCTCACAATGAAAGAACAGCTGTCCTGTGACAACACACCTTTGGTATTAAAGCCTGCCTGGACAGCAGCATAGGATGAAAAAGGGGTGGAGAGGCTGTTAGAAAGTATGTAACTGGCAGGTTCTGCTCACACAGTGTCCCCAGCTCTTCACAGGCTTTAAAAGTAGGCATATAGAGCATAAAACAAGCCCCACCAAATGACACATACAGGTAAATATAAGTGAGCAGAAGAGCTTGTATCATAACTTTCTTCACACTGCCAGCAAGGGCATCTTTCCTGCTGTGTGAAAGAAAGGATTGCATTTAGGATTTCAGGTGAATTACAAATCAAGACTAATCTAATCTGAAGACAAAGACTTAACTTTGGCCCTTAATAATACAACACAGTGCCAGGTACAAACATGTGATAAGTCTTACCAAGAAAGTTTTTGCACTGTAGGGAAAGCCATGCTTACAGAGGGAGTACTCAATATATAGGTTAAAAATCATTATTAGTATCTACTTTTTCCCCTTCAGTACATTCTTTTACCATAGAGAATAAGCCCCATCTACCCTGCTTCACTAGCAGTCCCAAACAATCGCCATCCAGTCAAACACTTTATCTGCTACTAGTAGACAAATTAGCAATCAATACTGGGAAGAAAAGGTAGCAGCTCATTTCTCAGTGTAGTTCAGTGCCATATCTCTTACCAAGACCAATAAGTAAGGTCTCTTCCTTAAACCCAGTTATCTCACCAGATCAAGAGGAAAACAGTCCTGTTTTTCTTACTGGCATTTTACAAGGTGGGCTGGGACCATCCTACCTACCTTTGTTCTTATGTCAGTTGCCTTTGTTAAAAAGTATAAATAATGACATGACCATTCTGCTAGAGAATAAAATTTTTCTACTTCCTGAATAGTCACTGTATTTGGAAAATCACGTGGTGCTAAGCAGCGTCCATAATGGCAAATTCATCCAGAAGACATGAGCTTATCATTTTCCGCTGCAACAGGTGCACCAAGAACCTCCTTGCTTCTGTTAAGCACACCCTCAAAACAGTTTCATCTAACAAAAAATTATTTTATGAATATTTTAAGAATGTATTCTGGTGTCAGCTATTTTCACATTACAGCAATAAATCTGGTTTCCCCAGTGCCAATATTAAGCTCACCTCAATACCTTAAATATATCCCATCTCACAAAAGAGCCTTCCTTCTGACAGCCAACAATATAAGGAAAACTGCCTGAAAAGTAACTGGAGAGGGTATCTGTTAGAACTAGCCAGAGTTGAGATAACATTTACAATAGGCTTTCAACAGCCACACACTCTCAGCAGAATCAGACCCCTGAAGTTTTCTCTCTTTTTGCAATGCCACACCAATGATTGTCTCAAAGGGGTTTGGCATACAGCAGTCCCCACCCATCACACAAACAACTCCACATCAGAATTTCCCCTATCATTAACCTCCTTCAGTTTACACAAGGAGCAAGCAATCCCAAGCACAGCCCACAAGAGCGCTGCCAGGAGGTTCTGCTGGGAAGGGCTGATAGCCACAGCAGGGAACCCCATCACAAAGGTGACCACAACAGCTTTCTGCCTTAGACATGCTGGTGCCAGGGGCCAGCTACTCAAACCACAGAAGAGTCACCCAACCACACTCCACAACTTCACAGACAGATATATTTCTGCTCATGTTACTGTCTCCAGGAAGGGCTCAAAGTTAAGTAAATTCTGAACTATGCATCTTTAAAAGAAGCTAGGGGTTATGTTGAAGCTACTGCCAGGACATTCAGCTATGTATGTAGCCCACTTTGTCATTTGCCCAGTGCTGGAGCAGGGCATATCAGAGATTCCTGGACAGGAATGATGACAACAAAACCAAAATAATTAAGCCAGTAATATGCTGAAAACCAGCTTCTAGTCTTGACAAGCTGTCATTTGACTCTTGTTTCATGCCTTTGCTGCATCCCCAGAAACACTGCCATTCAGTGACCTGCTGCAGCTCCTAGGGTAAGGAAGCAAAGAAAGACATCTTCTTGCATTAGGAATAAAAAAGCATTCAACGTCTTTTGCTTTTCGTGCATCACACCCTCTTGCCGTCTGAGATTTCTTCATCACCCTTTTGCCAATGAGTACAATGAACTCTTTCCTTTGAGACAAACCTCAGCAGAGGTGAAGGAGGAAGCAGGCTGTTCCCAAATCAGTGCTGTACCTAATGCTAATCATGCTGATCCAGACCAACACAAAAGGAGCCACAAGGTGGGGAAACACCTATTACAGCCCTCAACAAACCAAGAATTAAAGCAGACTGCCTTAAGGAGGTTGCACGGGCCAGCCTAATCAGTGCAGTTTTATTAGATTAGCAATACTAGGAACTGTTAGCAGGCAAGGGGCTCTATCAGGTGATTTGTAAAATTCCACTAGGAAATGGCTCAGAGAGGATTTTGTCATGTTACCAATTTGTCCACACTCCAAGAACATGGTACAGATTATTAGAACACCCTTCAAACCTCAGAATTTCTTCTGGAGAGGAAAAAATATCACATTAAAAGACTTCCATTATATACACATACAAATAACATGTTGTCAGGGTCTGATGTTTGTATGATGACAGTTGATCCCAGCTCTTGGAATCTTCCAGCTGTGCAAGGTTATAGAATCCAAACTAAAATACTGCATCTCCTTGGCTGGAGATATAATTCAAGTAGTGTTTTAATACATAAGATATAGAAAGCAAGCTCCATGTGTCACAATTAAGCAGAAAAATCCATTCCATATGTAAGCTTCCAGCTTCTCAGAAGTTATAACATTTAGAAACCAGAAGAGACATTTTATTGTAGCAGCAAACATGCTGATTGCAGGCTGCTAGAACCTGCAGTCTCTTGCATTTTCCACCACACCCTCTTAAACTAGAATTATAAACGGCAAAAGTAAAACTGCAGAGGCAAAAATACTTGCTTACAGTCCTTTCAGACCACTACTGAGAGTGGCTTTTTTGAATTTCTGTTCCAAGAAGAGTTCCTTTCCCCAGATGCTGTAAACTCTCATCTACAATTACTTACCCTGAACGCTTTCAGAGCTGGCACTGATGTAACATTCCAAGACTAAAAACAGTGTTTTTCTACCTACAGTAAATAAAATGCCTATTCTGTCACAGAAAAGTCAGTTTACTGCTTTTTGAAGCAGAAGACAAAACTGTGTGGTGAAAATATTTACTTAGGCTGCATTAAGATGGGGGCGGGGATTTGGAACAGTGCCTCTAATGATTTTACCTTCAGCAAAGCAAACGCTTTGAGAGGAAAAGTCTTTAACAAGGAGAAGCTACTGGTCTACACTTTATTGCTCTTAAAAGAAGCAAGTAGAATAATTCAACAAAATGCTGACCACATGCTGATCAAAGAACCTCAGGGCTGCACAAGCATACTCAGCAAAAGGAATGCTGCTCTTAGGGCAAGTGGCAGGCTGCCTTCTTTGCAGGATATAGGGTATGCCTACACCAAGCACATTCATCATAAAATCTTTCTCTGTAGCAAAGAAGCATCAGAGATGCATCATGGTTGGAATAATTTCAAAACATTTAAACTGGAAATACATTACTTCATGAGGAACATCACAATGAGAAGGAATCTTAGAGAAGATAACCAAATCAGTGAGAGAAAATCCTGCTTTCAGTAAGGCCTGTAAAAATTTGTTTCTGTTATAGAACTTGGAGTTTTCAGCACCTCAGGCTTCATTTTTCATTATTTGTCTACATATTCTTTTGTGTAACTTGTAATGGATAATTTCCTTCACACTGGAGAAAAACCCAACGACAACCAAAATCCTCACTCTCATGCAGGTAGTTATCTATATCAGCTGAAGCAACTATTTGACTGCTATTTATACCTGTGTAGATAGATAGCTTTCTCAGAGCCATCTGGAAACACTGCTTTCCATGCATGCATTTCTAGACATGGCAGTTACCCTAATAGCAGCTCCAGTAAAACCTCCCAGCACATAAAACACTCCAGAATAACAACACATTGCTTCAGCTGTGACACCACAAAGAAATCAAGGAGTGATTTTCTGCTTCATCTCCAGAATTGTAAAAACATCTCTTGGCACTGGAGCATAGTGTTGGTACTTCTGGACTGCAGCTCCAGTATATCGCAGCTCCACGTCTTTTAGGTATAACTTCAGCATTCAGACATATTTGCTGACTGCAACCATACTTTTGGTTTGCTGGGGGTGCTCATACTCTTTTTGAGCCAAGCCCCCCACTTACTATGCATTAGTCCAGTCTGCAGTGGTTTTGACACTTGCAAACTGAATCCTCTTCTGAGGAAACCAAGGCAGATGTGCATCCAGGCAGGTGTGTACAGGGTGCTCTTGGCCCCTTTGGGAATTGCAAGGGTCCAAAACAATTTTGGCCAGTAATGAATCATTTGTGTGGTAGAGGTATTTAATCCAGAGACTATGGTAAATCTAGTCCAGAGTAAAAAATCTCCATATCACATGTCCTGAGGAATATGAGGCCCTCAGCAACAACCATTTGAATCTACTCCTGAGTAACACAGTATAGGAACTACGTAGGTCTTCCCAGGACAAGCAGGGTGCTAGATCGCTTACCTGACTCTCTCTTCTTCAGTTCTTTTAAGCTCTGCATCCCGTTGCAGCACCTTCATTATTGCCTCTTGTTCCTCCTCTGTTAGGAAGCTTAGGTCAATCATCTTGTTCTGTGTGTAGGGCTGGTAAAGTCTCTGGAACGATCTTAGGTCCTGCTGAGGACAGTCTTGTAGCCTGCTTGAAAGTTATAGAAGTCTTTTTCAGCAGGCACTGAGAAAGCTGGACCAGGTTACAGTCAGTGGTTTAAAGAGTCACAAATGTTGCTTTCTTGCATGTTTTCCTAGATGAGAGACTTCTGGGAAAGTGTTGCATTCCTGCTTGCCATCACAATGTCTTCTCAGTTTGTCCTCTCAGCTCTGCTTCCTGGAGTAACAGTTCATTGACCTAGCATATCCAGTGTTTGAGAACAAACAAAACATTCCCTAAAAAAGAGACAAGGAAGAACAAGTTGCAATATCAGGAGTCAGGGAAGTAGACTATGTATGCATTTTTAATTAAAAGAAACAAGTTTTTCAGTGTGATTAAACGACTTTATGAAGTTCAAATGGTCACTTCAAGTCAAACCTGTTTTACAGGGCTCTTGAACAAGGTGGCCATGAAAATATTTTCCTTCTCTACATGACAACTCACTCCCTAAAACACAGAATCGAGTGTCATACAATTGGTACATTTGTATTATACAAATATATTTTAAATCACACAATTAGCAGAACAATTTGGAGGAGAGGGGAGATAAAAACCCCCCAAGATAAGTAAAGAGCACTTTTTGCAATGATTTAAAGTAAAAGGAAGGGAAAAAAAGAGGCCAAATCACTGTCCTACAGACCATATGGGATAAATGTGAAATAATTTATACATAATCATACAGAGTGTGTGTAATTACAAGTCATATGGTAACATGAACCTCACTACTTTATACAAGCCAAACTACTTTTATAAGCAGTAATTTGGAATACTGTTTTGTCTCTGTTTTATAAGCCATGGTTTCAGAGAACTATCCACTTAGAGACAATTCCAATTGTCAAAGATAAAAACCTCCTCTTCAAAAAAACCCTCAAAGGAATAGAGAGGGTGGCATGGGGAGGAGTCAGCTGTGCCTGCAGTAGGGTATCTTAGTGCCTCAGGATTACAGAGATATGGATGTCAAAGCCTGAGAAAAAAAGAAATAAATAGCTTAAATGTAATGCTCAGAAGCATGCCTAGTGCCAAACGTGGTGAGAGACAGAATAGAAGCAAATGTTTTCACTGGACAGGTCTCTGTGCTAGGCAGCTCCATCAAAGCCCTTCAGGGTTGTGGGTGTCTTCCTTTGGCCCTTGCAGACTGACACTGTGATGTGGCTGACAGGATTCTGAGCTCATATCAATCTAATGAGCACTACAATTGTACAACAAGTTATTGCATTTGCTCCCCTGGCCACAAGAGTCCAACGAGGCCATTAAAACAAGATATTGACACAGGCAGTACTCAAAGGGAAGCTTCACTGTGAAAATAACAGCCTTTCTTATAGATTTGGAAGGCATCTGCAGCCACGTTTCTGATTATGCCTAAAACAACTCCAATGCCCGAACACCTTCTGCAGGTGTTTATGTTTGGCTGCCCTATTTTTCTCCATGATTCTCACTGTGCTTTTGTTCCATGAAGTTGATACAACAGTATCTCAAACAACCTGCTATCTGTAATTTCATTTGCATTTAGAAAATTATAGTTTTATAATTAAGCAAAAGTGAAAAGTGGTTATTATAGGGCTACCAACAAATATAACAATCCTGAACTTGTTGAGTATGTACAACAGTACTCCTTCAGCTTAGGAACAGGTATGGATATCAGTTTCAGCTGTTATGTGGAAACTTTCCACACCATCTGACACAGCAAGCAGCATCCACACTGCTAATCCAAAGCCCTGGATGCTGGTTGAATGGCAAGAGCACAGCCAATAGGCACAGAAGCTCATATTGCAACTACAAACCCTGGGCAGCTGTGAACTGGAATGAGCAAAGATTTTGTATTGTTTTTTGCCCAAGATCAGTCATGTCTGCAAGAAAGCTGTTGCAGGCAATATTGTCTTACCATGTCTTTGGTCTTTTCGTTTAAAGAAGACTGAGGGAAGGCGTTTTATATTGTCCTATCATATTAATTTAAAAATCTAAAGGAATAGTCGGTCAGCATTTACAAAACAAGCTGCAGATTTTGTTAATGTTTCTCAGTACTCAAATCAATAAAACTAGTGGAAACAGAACTTCAGTCTGCCCCAGCTGAACAACAGTTCACAAGGGCACATCCAAACAGGCTGTGAGAGCTCACAGCAAGCAGCACTGCTGCTAAACTTCCCAGATACCATTGTTCTGTAGAGCAGTTTCTTCAGCTAGGGTTGCACTCCCACTCTGTTTTCAATCAGAGGCGAGATACCAACATACCACCCACCCTGGCAGGCTCTTCACCCATGACTCTGCAGTTCTGCATAAACAAGAAAACCCCTTTCTGTGTGTGTGGTGTATGGCCAATCTCATGAGACTGGCTGATACAAGTTACTGCAAGGCTGGCTTTCTGCGAAAGATTATCAACACTGATTCCAAACACAGATGGTAAAAATTGCTAGCTTAGTATAGAACCTGTTATAAAAGTTACGGTGAATTTAGAAATTAAAATTGAAAAAAAAAAAAATCAATATCTTACCCCTGTTCAATTCGTACACTAACACCACTCCAACCTCAATTATTTTGATATAAGACCTAAGTTTCAAATAAGACTGAAAGATACTTATTAAGCTGATTAAATCATGGAAATCAATACCACATTGACTGACTTGTGAAAAAGGGTTCTCGTGTTATAGACTAAGATTTGTGAGTCATGGCATATTTGGCATGATTTTTTTCTTAAACCTTAAATTCGGGTAAAACCACACAAAAAATCTTCCCTTTTATGAAAGACTCCCAGCAATAAACAGAAATCTGAAATTATGTTTTATCCAACTCATGCATGAAGGCTTCTATGTTTTCACAATAATAGAAACAGAAAGACAACTCAAAGTTTTCCCCACACACACTCTTAAAGTGCTCATGGTTTCCAAGTGGTTTAGGCTCATACAAAAATTCCATCTTGTAAAATTTCTCAGAACCTCTCAGGCAGCTGTACATCTCAATTGTTTTAAGTCAGACTTCACATTTTTCTAAAACAGGAACCACAAAAGAAAGACAACTTTGTCTACAAACTCATTAACCCTATGGAGGGCGGAGGGCTCTGTTTACCCCCACACACTGCTTTCTCCCAAATACAAAAGGGGAATGTTAATTTGAATACTGTATCCTGAACACTATGGGCTATTACATTAAGAGGTACTACAGTAATAGTTTAGATTTCAAAGTTTTTACTCAGTGTATACCTATGGGATGCAATGAGGGAGGCAAGGAAAAGGTTGGAGTAGTTTGCTGTGGCTGACGTGGCATGTACCAGCAGGGTCAGAAAACAAACAGCTAAACCCCAGAGTCAGCTGTTCCATTCAAACCAACAAGATTTCCTTTTGCATGCACAAACCTCATAATGTCCTAAATTTACATTGCAAAACTACTTTTCAAGTGCTCCTTGTACAGTAGACATAAGCTGCTAAAGCTTTGATCCAGAGAATCTGTCTTGCAGCCAACGTCTTCTAACAAGAGGAAGAAGGTGACAGCCAATCCTACACTTCTGGCCAATCCTTCACACAGCTCTTTGTGCCAGCTCTTTCAGCTGAACAACTACCCTGCAGGCCTGGCTGATCAACGACTGCTATCTGTATGCATCTTCATTCACTTACAAGTAGCCTACTGGCTCTTAAAAGTAACAGGGTTTGGATTTGTGTGTTTGAAAGCTACACATATTTCTAACTATATTGCTCCACTTCTACAACATATCAGCACTAGCAACTAGGATGAGTTGGAAGTCCACACGTAAGGCAACAGGAAGCTGAGGAAGACACATAAACGCAATTGTGCACTACAACAATTTGCATGTGCAGAGGAACTCATTCTCAGAAGTAACTAAGTTTGGCCTACACCCATACCCAGGAAATAATAAACTTTTATTTTGAAGCAGGGAAGCCAAGAAGAATCCTAAGAGCAATAAAAGCCTTGGAGAACTGGCCCTTAAGGCCCTGAGAAGTCACATTAGGCAGTAACGGTACTTCTGACTGCGGGCCCCACAAGCTACAGCTTTGCAACGACAAACAAATCAGTCTCCTGAATAAATTTCATTCTCCACTGATATTTAAGCAGTACAGTCACAGCTAACTCGGCACCAGCCTAGGCTTAGAGATAATTTTTCTGTAAATACATGAGGCAAATCCCATGAAGGCAGAACAGCTAATTAAGGTAAACGCCAAGTGTTGGCACAAGCACAAATGGTCATGAACATATTTGCTCAGAAGATCAGAGGATTATGGATTTCAGTTTGAGCAGTGGAGAAAAAAAAGCTATTAACTTTGAAGAGGGACTTAAGTCACCGTTCACAGAGGTTCGAAAAGCAGTTGCCTGTAATGATCAGGACAAGAACTTAAAACAAGCACAAGAAGGCCTGTTGGCATTTTCATTCTTGAAGGGGCAGAATGGAAAAGATCACCCAGTGAGATATGCATATCTGCAGCCAATCCAGCTGCTTTTACAATAGGTGTTCTCAGAATATTTTCAAAAATATAATAGCAAAGTATACACAGCATATCATATTTCCAACAGTCCCAGAGATTAATTTAGAGAACAGTGTTTACTTACATGTACATTTAGTCAGTGGGAGGTAGGGAAGTTCTTATCTAGCTAGTTGTGAAGTGAAGAGTGTTGTTAGAACAAGGACCTTTGCAGAAGTGGGGGTTATCTATTTAAAGAGCAGCTTCAGGGTTGCCTTATTAATACAGCAATGCTTCATTTTATTGCAATAATAAGCCTATTTGTTCTCCTGTGCAGTATTCCTTACAACATGGTTAAGGGAAACAATAGGACCAGATAACTGCTCCAAACAGCCACAATCGGGGAAAAAATTTAAAGTTGCACACAAGCTTTGCTCACACCTTCTCCTTGCTCAACAGTATCAAAATAATTCTTGTTGGTTTTAACCTGTAAAATAGTTGCAGTCTCAAGATACTTTCAGTGACAGCCTTATATAATGATGTTCAACCAGTTGAAAGAGGAAGTTCAGCTGGAATAACACAAGCACTTCAGAAAAATTCTCATTTTCTCCAGGAACATCTGATTTGCTGGTCCACATGACTCTGCCTGTGATTTAATTTTATTCTTATTCAGTAAGACATTAAGACCTTCATCACTTTGAAGACTATAAAGGCAATTTACTCTGAAGAAGAGTTAATAACAGAAAGAGGATAGAAGTTAACAACTTAATATTGGAAAAGAAAAGAGTAATTTGCTTTGGTTGTGGCCTAATCCTTCTAATCACATATGGCAGCTTGCCATTTCTTTCACAGGGCTTGGATATTGGCAGCACTGCCTAAGAATGTCAATCTCTATACCTGTTATGGTATACAACCATTAGGCTAGAGGTATTAAGACAATGTGGTCTCTGAAGAAAGAGGTTCATAAATTGAAGAGAAGCCTCAGAAAAACACACCTAAACATTTATTTTCCCTGTGACTACTGTCAGACTAACTAGATGTCATGCTATTTATTTCACATTGCAATAAGTGTAAATCTACTAAAAAATGTAACTTGAAGAATCTTCAAAATTACAGAAATTTCACCAAGTTACTGATACTAACATCAGCATATTTTCAAATCTAGTTATATTTCCTTGTACATTGTACCATTAGTACTTGGCTGTGGTTCAATCCCAGTAGGCACATTGCTTGAATTAGTAACAGTTCATTTGAAAGAACTTCATTCTTCTAGCTAATTCTTTTCATCAAGAATTACAAAACAAAGAATCTTCCCAGCATAATGAAACTTGAAATATAATAATGAAGGTGACTCGGTCCTCTAGATCTCTGAAGGCAGAGCACTGTCAGTTGTGTAACAATTATTTTCATCTCCCTTTAGAGAGCAGAAGTGTGACGCTCACAGGACTCAAGCTCCCGTTGCCACTTTCTCATTCTTCATGTCAACATTGGCATTAAACTCAGACAGGGTCCATTTTAAGGGACTGTTTTTATATCTTGTTTGAAAATAAATTCAAGCAAAATACTAAAACCTTTAGAGAGATCAGAAGCGAACCAATTACTTGGTGGGAAATATCTCCTGACCCTACATAACTGATACATTTCTGCATTTAATGGCTAGCTATTTCTGAATGTTTTCCCAACATAAACACAAGACGGATTCAAATTCTAGCGAGGAAGTTGCACAAGAAACAGCCAAAACACTGCCCCGCCTCTCCCTTCCAAAAACCATCCCAGCAACAACCAATCCTGAAACTCATAATGCGAGGAACTGATTAATTTCTTAAGAAGCTTTTGTTAAGAAACTATGACCTTCCTTTTATTTTACAGGAAAGAAGTGCTTACCCTCTTCTTCTGGAGACTTGCCATCTTAAACATACAGATTCAGCATGGAAGATAACAATGAGAATGGGACAACAGGACCTCCATTCCCTTCTCACAAACTTTTATTGCAGAACGGAAAACGCACTTGCTATTTCTCTCACTTGTATTGTCCCATAGAGGACATTCACCTATAACCAGGAGCTGCCAAATCCCTTTCCTTTTCTTCCATTGCCCCATTCTTCAAAAAAATATATGCATTCTAGTTTGGGATTTAGCATTACCTGGATTAGGCTAATGAGCACGGCACTGATGCAAGTCAAATAGAAACATCCATTATGTACTAGGAATTCCTTCAAAAAAATAAAAAGTTATCAAAAAGGCTAAAGTAGAGGCCTTGACAGGTTTAGATATTGGAGACTTCATAGGAACTATCCGACATTTACTCTTTCCTTGCTCTCCAGAAAGCACTGGCTACATTTTAGCTAGGATTCTGTTCTATTGTAGGAATCGTACTATTGGAGAATGGAAGTGTGCAAAACAGTGTGACTAATTAACAAGCATTTCCTATCAGTGGCTACTAGGAAGTGACACACTTCCTGCACTTTGTTAAGATATTCTTTCGTATGTGAAGACGAAGAACTGAGCTGCAGTTTACAGTCACTGGGTAGTTCTGACTCTTTGCTAGTGCAGAAAATCAAACAAAAGGTCTTATTAAGGGGCTAGCAGCACTGATGACTAGAAATCCATGTCACAAAGAGCAGACAAGGATTTGTATTCAAATACTTAGAGTAATGCTAAATTGAGCTGACAGTAAGACAGTTTGTGGAGCAGTTTCAGTCCTAATAAGTGGAAGGCTGGAGCATACCATTTCTGAAGAAACCTTTTCAAAATTTTATTTCAAAGTCCGTGCACATGACTTCTCGGATTATTTTTATCTCGTTATGGAAATCCATTAGATCTGTTGCATCCCTGAGATTTTAAGAGTCCCACTCTTACTCCTCATTTGAGCTGAAGTGATGAGCTAGTTGAGCAAAGACAGCCACCATCACTGGCAGACTGATTTTCCTCCACTATTTTTGTAAAACTAGGAACCTGTGGCTTAACAGGTTGCCTCTTTCATGTATCACTTTGATCTTCTCTAAAGCACTGTCACAGCCAGCTGCTCGGGTCGCTGGTGGTAGCATGTTGCCTCTGCAGGAGGGTGCACCATACAGCTTTGTGGTACATGTTAAACATAAAATTGCCTAATCAAGACGGAAACATTTCGCGTCATCTTTGCTTTCCCTGACAGAGGCCACCGATCTCAACTTCCCCAGAGCACCTTTGCCTGCAGCCCAACACAAACTTGGGATCACAGAACATTGCAAAAGGCACTCCATCATTCTCAGACAATTAACTGCTTAAGTAAGTACCTGTGGGAATCAAAAGAATCTGTAACTCACTTGAATCACTCTAATTTGTCATGCAGCTCCCCTGCTTTTCAGCTACCAGCCTTGTTATTGTAACTACAGCTCTATTTAATTGATTACTACTGTGCACAAAGAGCCAGCAAACAGAACAAGCCCTTTGGCTGTCCTTTCTCACAGGATGACTGACTAACCAACCACTCACCTTAGACATTCACTCACGCAAGTTTTGAAGGTTAAAATTTCCTACCTACTAAATTACGTAATCTTAAGGCTACTAAGAAAGTTTGTGTCAATTAATCAGGTCCTTGTTACCATAACTAAAGCACACACCCACCTGAAAACAGGGCCTCACACAATTACCAGCACAAATCAAGTGCTAGAGGAAAGAAAATATTCTTTAGGAGTCCTGCAGTCACAGAAACAATAAGTAAGCCAAAGAGAGAGTTGGGGAAAGTTCCCAGGTAAGTTAAGAATCAAAATGGTTAAAAAAGTTAGCATTCAAAATGGTTTAAAAAAGGTATCATGCAGTCTGCACATAGACCAGTCAGAATCAGATCTCTTCTCAGTCACCAAAATTAACTTAAACTTTGCAATGAAATTTTTTATTTCACGGCTATTGGGTTTTTGTTTATTTGTTTTGTTGTTATCTTTTTTTTAATAGATACATTTTAAAAAGCTCACTATAGCTCCCTATTGAGAGGAAAATAATTCATCTTCCCAAGCATAATGTTGTAGCAGATAGCCCCATAATACAAAAATTCTGTCTGCTATTGGAATGATTCTGGCTAAGTTGAAACCAGCCAGCAGCAATGTTAGTCCTACTTAATACTGATATTAAATTGCAAGAATAACAGGAAATCTATCAGCCATGAAAGCTTCACTCAAGAGATTGTTTGCACTGCGGGGCAGGGCTGTATCATGCAAAACTCTCTTTTCTCTGACTGGTACCAGTTTCCCTGAACACTTACAGCCAGATGTGAGCAGAGCACTCTGACACTGAAAGGTAAGGTGTGCTATGGTGCAAGGAAGATAAAAGGCCATTGCAAGAGCTAAACCAAACTGCTACTCATGAGAAGCAGGAAGCAGGGAACAGTTTCTGGAGCAGCCTTCAGTGGCACTGGATGAGGTGTGGTGTCAAATCACACTGCGTGCAAAGGATTTGCCCTAGAAATGCTGCTGAATGGCACAGGAATAGGAAAGAGGGAGTAAAAGATTGTGACAGAAATTGTTTCTCATACACAGGCAGCTAAATCAGGAGTTTAGAGTTCATGAGGCTGGGCTTTGGAGTATCAGGCCTGTCCCTGAACAGGTATTTATTCTTGCAGGAGTGGCTCATTCTTTAAGAGCATAGCTATGCAAGGTGTTTAGCTCACTTGCCCAATAGCTACAGCTACATACCCAGGAAGCAGCCAAATCCAGAGCCCCCATGACCACTTAACCCAAGAAGATTCAAATGCACATCCCCTTGTTCACCAAAATACATGACAATCTCTGAAGGGTTTGCTTGGTTCTGCCTTGACCCTTCCTAGGGCTGAACTACCAAGGATTAAACCTCACAGAATGACTACTAAAGTGATGTCAAAACCTTGCAGGCAGAAACAAGAAGCCAAGTACACTTTCTCTCAGCCAGGCCACTATTAAAAAAAAAAAAAAAAATCAAGGTCTCTCCTAACTTCCCTCCTCATTCAGACAGGCCTGCATTCCTGGCTATAGAGCAGTCCAGTTCTAATAGAGCAGAGGAAACAGGAGAGTAACTTGAGGGTATTAATTTTTAATCCAAGTCTCTTAACCTCCAGAGAAGTAACATAATCACTATGAAGAAAGGTAAAATTAATGACTTTACACTAACATAAATTATCCCAGGATTAAAAAACAAGTTATGTGGGCAGGCCCAGAATAGAAGGTTAAGGGCTCACTACTTCTGCTTGTTTGACAGATTTCTGCCCAGGACTTAGACACATACCTTTCGCTTACAGTGCTTCAACCAATTACAGAGAGTTTTTGGACCTCACCCTTAATTTTTCATAACAGATGTTCTATTTTTAAATCACATTAGCCATTTAAATTCATTAGAGAAGAAAAGTGTGGTGGCAGATCTTAACATCTACAAGTTAATGGTGTAGAAACATTTCTAACCCGAGAGTTCTTGAATACACTGATCTAGTTCTGGAGCTCTAACTACACAGCTGAGATCCCATAGTCTAACTGTAGTCCATCCAGCCTGTACAGAGCTAAATCTCTGTCAGTTTATCAATCAGCCGTAATCAGACACTGGGCAGGAAATGTCACACAGAATTTATCAATATCGTCTGATGCTTTTGTAGAACTAAAACATTTTACAGTGAATCCAGGATATTGTTCTGCTAATTACTCCACAGATAAGCATCCCCTTTCTTCTTACCTTTCTTTTTATTTATACTCAGACACATTTAGAGAGAGATGAAATACACAATTTCCTTGACTGGGACAGAGAAATAGAAAAATTTACTTTTAGAAGATTTATACTGCAGAGAAAAAGGAACATACCAAGATGTAAGGGAAAAAAAAATGAGATCATAGCATGGTTTGGGTTAGAAGAGACCTTAAAGACCATCTAGTTCCAACCCCCCTGCCATGGACAGGGACATCTTCCAACAGCCCAGGTTACTCAGCCCCACGTCCAGCCTGGCCTAGAACACCTCCAGGGATGGGGAGTCCCCAGCCTCTCTGGACAACAAATTTTCAAGTTGTTCATTAACTTGGTGTATAGGTTACAGGATATTGAGTAGGTTTCAGATCAAAAATAGTCTGGCATTATCACCCAGAAAAAGAACTATAAAATAAAGAAGAGGGAGAAGTGTTCTTTTCCTCCTCCTCACATATACATTCTATCTGTTCCATTTGCCCCTCTTGCTGCAATAAGCAGAGTCAAATTACATATAGCAAGGAAACCTTATAACATGAAGTAAGAATGTAGCACAGCCAGTTGCTGTACCCTGATGAATTGGAATGACTCCCTACCACAAGAATGAATCATGAATAAGTCTGCTGAAATCAGCTGTCACTCTCACATTATGCCCAAATAAGTTAGAAGACTGGAGACTGCTGATACAGCAAATGCAACATCAACTGGTTTGACATACGCGTTTTGGCATAGGTGTTTTGGAATTGGAAGAACAAACTAAGGAGCCTCCTTAAACTGACTTCTGATCAACCTAAAAAAGCTGGTTTAAATGCAAAGAGTGATGGACTTCAAGCACCAGAAGGGTACCTACTGCTTTTAGCAGTCATCCATTAGTTAGCCATCCTGAGTGAAAAGCACTTTCTGTGCAGAGAAAAACATCCCTTACTATGGTTCAAAACAAGTCACTTGAATAGTGACTTCCAAAGGACAGAAGTATCACTTTTAATTAAAAAAAAAAAAAAAAACTAAACATTTTTTCATACGGAGAGACTACAAATTACCTTTATATTTCCTTGCAAATAATGTTTTCTTATTAGATTTTTGATTGAAGTATGTTTCATCCCTTTCTGTCATGAGCACAGGAAACACTACAGGGTAGAAAAGAAGTAATTTCTTTAACTTCACCCTAAAGCTTTCCTGGTTAAGCCTTTTTTTCCAGATGCAACTGGACGCAAGCTTCAAAGGGCACAGGAAACACTACAGGGTAGAAAAGAAGTAATTTCTTTAACTTCACCCTAAAGCTTTCCTGGTTAAGCCTTTTTTTCCAGATGCAACTGGACGCAAGCTTCAAAGGTTTTCTCCATGTACTAAATTGAAGCATTATTTCCGCTTGGGAATCTGGCAAGCGTGTCCTGCAGAATAATAGGAGTTTATTTGAGAAAATACCTGCACACGGTCTCTGTCCAGCAGAAACAGAGCACTCCTAGAGTGCTATCCAGTGTTCTAAAGCACTGGCTCTTTAGAGAAATGACAAATTCACTTTTCTGTCATCCATTTTTGAGGGCAAGGGAGCGTTGTTTACTCTGGCCTTTGTCAGAATTGGAAAACAAGAACATGAAGACCTATTTCACTGAATTTTAAAAGTCTGACAGTGAAACTCATAATACGTTATTTTGGGATGCAAGAAATGCTGGAAGGAAATTTGTTTAACGAGAGACAGGTCCAATGACAGCTTCAGGAAATTCAAGAACATGCCTTACAGCCAAAGCAGAGAATGGCTGCACACATAAGGTAGAAGCAGACTAAGATGCCTATTATTTCCTTGCCTTAAACCTAGATATAAACACACTGAAGTATGGTAATTGGTAGCAGTGCATAAGCATTCTGTAACTCAGAAACAGCACTAGTAGTATTTTATAACTTAGTGTACGTAGATAACACACAACAGCAAATGAACAGAGACTTGCAGTATACTCTCCCAAATAGGGCATATGCAAAGCATATGCAAATAGTAAAATCTACAAGATAAGAAGTAGAGTGTGCGGGAAAGATGTCAGATGAAAAATAAAATAAGACTGCAGAACAAAGAGGAGATATGTCTGATGGAACCAGAATAATCCTGCAAAACAAATAAGGAAGATGCCTAGCAACACTACGGTAAGCTTACTCCCTCAAATAATATGAACTATGTCATCTGAGAACACCCCCTTTTCTTCTAGGGAGAAAGCAAGGTGAACGATACATTAATAATTGGAAAAGGAATATGATAATTTATGAAAATCATTAAATACTCACTTTGATTCCAGCTTCTCTTGCCAAGGAGCTCTCAAGCACTTTACTGTGACTCGTGCAACTGAAACAAACCATCAAGAAGTGTAGTCATCAGTGCTAAATATAGGGCATCAGCTCCAGGGTATTGCATACTCCAGGTTTACTACCACTTACACATGTGATTGTTAAGAACTGTTTGAGAAAGTGATGATAACTAATGGTAATTAAGAACTAAGGACTGGAGAGCTGCATTGTTGCTGTATACAAGTTTAATAAAGTGCTTTGATTAATTAGTCTTTTAAACACTCCGTCACAGAGAGTTTCAATTTGTGTGTAAACACACAAATGTTGTGGTGAAACGTTTTGATCACTTCTTTTAGCAAAGAAAATCAAGTTTTTTCTCACAGCATCCTGTCAAGCATGTGTTGTGAATGTGGGGGGAAGCACCACCACAACATGTTCTAAGTCCCCTCCCCTTACGCTCTCTCAAAAAGTTCAAATATACTTGCCACTGAACAATCTGTCCGCAGATTTAAGTGACCTTCACCCTGGTAATTATCTAAGCAGATTCTTCTGCTCACACAGGAAAGACACAACTGGGTGCGTTAGACTCTAGGGTCAGGTCCAATCATGCAAGTCACTCCACAGACAGAGCGGATGATGCAATTAATTCAGTGTTTTGAGATTAAAAGTGTTTACTGTTTACACAAATGTCATTAACATCTCTCAGCTGAGATCTAAGCACCTTATTTAAATAAAGAGAGTCCTCCCATTGCAGCAGACTCCAGGAGCTCAGGGCAGGGAAGTTCTGACAGTTACCCAGCTCTCACCCCGGACAGGGGCTCCCCTCGGCGGCAGCAGCAGCGGGGATGTCCGGGCGCTCTGCTCCCCTGGCACGGGGCTCTCGAGAGCGCTTCTGAGAAAAGGCGCTGACAAGTGCCGCTTCCCTGCAGCCTCAACAACCGGGGCCGGGCCGGCGAGACACCTGTGTGAGCGCTGCCCCGTCCTCAGGTGAACGGGCCCTGCCAACCGAGCGCGGCCGAACCCTGCGGAGCAGCCCGGCTGGCGAAGGCTGGCAGCCAGGACTCCTCAGCGGCCAGCGGGCTCGATTTCACGCTGTCCCAGCACTGCGGGCGCGGGTGGCTTCTACTCCTCTTTTTAACTCCGAGTCACTCCATTAACAAGACCCCCGCCTCCCACCCCCAGAGCTCTTTCTAGGTCAGCCTCACCTCTGCTTCCGTCCCCTCCGCGGCTCCACTTTCCTTCCCTCCAGCCAGAGACAGTGCCGGCTCCCGTGTCCCGGCGGGCAGCCGCTGCCCCACGCCTCCGCCCCGCTTGTCTGAGGGCAGGGAGGCGGCGGCGCGGGGAGATGCCGAGCCCGTCCCGCCGCCCCGGGCCAATGCCGGCGCCCGTCCCCCCGAGCGGGGCGGATCCCCCCGGCCGGGCCCGCCCCCCCGCTCGTGTCACCTGTGGCGCCCCTGGGTGTGCCCGGCGGGGCTGGGTGGGGCCGTGACACTGCCCGCGGGAGCTTCGGGGCGGCTGTCAGCGGGCCCTGCTCTGAGGCAGAAGCTCCACAGTGGACAGTGGTTGCTTCACACGAAGTCCAGAGTGCACGAAGTGCAGAGAGCGTCGACTTGACTTGACGAGCTGCCTTGAGGGACAGTGATCAGTATTTCGCTTTACCTGGTGATAGGCAACCCGAGAAGTGCGAACATATGCCCCTGTTTGAGTAAAGATATGGGCCGCGATAACGGAGGTTTCAGTCATCTATTTGTTCAGGAAGCCGCTGTGAGTGCTTTTCTGTTTAATTAGTGGCACAAAATACACATGCCGCCATTTCGTGGGGTGTTTCAGCAGGACCTTCCCCTCAGCAGCCAGGCACCACGGCGATTTCTTAAGCCAGAGTGCCTCTGCTAGCAGGGTGACAGCACCCACCCCGACATGTGGAGAGCTGGTGTGTTGATATTTTCCCCTTACGCACATTCTTCTCACAGTGCTTGATCTAATTGATTTAATTCTGGTTTGGGGCAGCTGGAGGATTTCAGCGTCTGGCGTGCCCGGGAGCGGGGCCGCTGTGCCCTGAAGGCAGCCCTTGTGTCACCTGCCCACGTCTGCCACCTGGAGCCCTGGCTCGGCTCTCGCTCGAAGCAGCTCTGCTTGAAATTACATCCCCACTCTGTTCCCAGCCTGAGTCCATTCACTCCCCAAATCTTACACCGTCAGCCCTGGCTTCCTGCTTACAATAAATTCTTATTATTCACTTCCTTCTCAAACTTGGATATGGTGAAACAATTTTTAGAGAAAATTTAGTTTTCATAGCATTGGTGTAAAGTTTTGGTCAATTACATGTCTTTTCAATTTCATGCATTTAATAGGCGGCTCTTCCTTTCTGATGACAAAATAAGGGACTAGAGCATGCTTTTCATGCACTGTGCAGTAAAATTCCAGCTTAACAAGCCTTTAATAAGGCTTACATTCAGCTCGCAAGGATCAGAGTGAATTGGAGACCTTGTGAAAGCTTAAAAGTCTCTTGCTCGTCTCGATAATTTTCATTCAAACACCTCTCGTCTACATATCCTGTTTATTCATCCCAATGCAGCATAGTAAGCTGTATTTATTCAAACCCACACTAAAGTTCTGTTCAGTGCAGATCAAGAAACATCACTTAATTAGAAGTGATGAGAAGCCGTTTAGACACTCTTCGTAGATGGAGCATACTCTTCTCTTGTGTAAAATACCTCTTTGGCCCCTCTCACAGCACTCCCGAAGAAGGAAGGAAGGAAGGTAGGAATAAAACAGTGTTTCAGGACGCGGACACGCTGTATCAGCGGGCAGCTGTGAGTGCGCTTGACTCCTGCTGGATGGACTTGGAACTGATGGGTCTGGCGTACGCACTGCCCAAAATAATTCCCCCTTTAATCGAGGACTTTGGACGCAAGCTTAGGAAAAAGAAGCTCCTTGCTGCTAGGTGGCAGAGGTCTCCAGCACTGTGACAAATGACTGCTGAGAAACTGTGTATGTAGTGCGTGCTGTGTCTGTTAAAATACATAGGTGCACTCTCCTGCTCACATTTAATTTAGTGAAGTGTTCGTGAAATGGATTCAGATGAAATCTGTGGGATTATGTGTGTAAGGACTGTCCCAGATCAGACCAGTTGCCAGTTGATATCTTCAGCGTTCGAAATAAAGAAGAAACTGAAAATATCTGAATGACCTTCAGAACATGGAATACCTGAAAGACCCTCAGACTCATTCCTCACTAACTTCAGACGGAAAGAGTCTGCACCCAGTATCCAGCCTGCCCCCACAGCTGCTCTGCAGTGGTTCAGTAGATTCAAAGAATCTGCGCATTTCATGTAAGCACAGAACAGCTGTTTTTCAAGTGAATTGAGCCTGAACACTCTCAAGGTGGCAGCAAGAGAACAAAAATTAGTGATAGAAGGATATACTCTACTCACCCTCCTCTTTGTGTTCCCCAGACACAGTCACAGTCACAGAGTTGGTAAGTTCGCAGCACAACCAAAAGTTATAAGCATGGTTTTGATTGCAGTGCAACAGAGAGCGTTATGGCATCTTCAGGAAAAAGACCCAAACCAAACAAGTCTGCAGGTATCTTTGTGTAGTAGTATTGTTATCAGATTCAGAAAATGGATCACCTTTCTTCCTTCCCCCCCTCATTCAGGATGTGTATCTCCTAGTGATTTCCTAAAGTAAAAAGGAAGTCATCCCATCTTCTTCCAATAATGAAAAAATTAATGAATGCCTCGGTGTGGTTACAAAGCGGCAGGTGTTAGTTGAAGAGAGAGTAACTTCCAGTGAAGCAAATCTAGCTGATAATGCTTTCTTTCCTCCAGTTTCCACCTGTCACTCAACTGCCTTTGACACTCAGCTGCTCTCTGATGAACTAACATGAACTACGGCTAACTCTGATGTTGTTCATTTAAAGGCTGTAGTGATATTTCCCAGGTGGCTTTGACCACATCATCCCTTGCTTTTCATCCTTCAGTTGGTTGCTGGGCCCCAAGGTAACTTTTTTGTTTCTTTTAAAACCTTCCACACTGTTAGGTTATGCCATAAAAAGTTCTCCACGTGCACAAAGGAAGGCAGTGAAACAATGGTGTGTGGAGGAGCTTGAGAAATACCCTGCCTGGCTGCCCTGAAGTCCACTACAGGAGCTCTCAGCCCATCAAAGGTCCATCTCTTCACACATGAAGGACTGCAAAGGCAGGAGGGCAGGTGGAGAAGCCCAGGTAACCCCCTCCCAGCCACAGTCTCTCCCAGGGCTGTCCCATGGGAGCCCCAGTACCTTACAGACTGGGAGGATCACTGCCTGGGGGGGTGGGACACAGTGTGGAATGCAAGGAGAGAACATTTTCAGGTTGCACAAGACTCACTACAGGATATTCAGGGAATGAGGCAAAGGAAAGAAGGTGGTTTGGAGAGGAGTAAGCATGGGGAAACAGAGAGATAAGGGGATAAAAGGGGTTGATCACATGTAAAGAGGGCTGTTTTGTGTCCTTATCTGTCCATGACATGCACCTGCTGAAATTTGTCGGTCCTGTCTTCTATTAAACTCCATTTCTGTCTTTTCTTTTTTTCTTTTTTCTTTTTTTTCCTTTGGGGAGAGGTGGGAATGGCTCTTTATTCTACCTGTATGCGTATATGAGGACACGTCACACTGGAAAAGCATATTCTCTGCCACCTCACTAGCAGAAGGCATTTCTTTATGTCTTTAAAAAGTAAGCCTTCAAAAACATTTTAGAATTATTTGGAATTTATTTTAAAACATTACAGGAAAATGTATAGCTGAAGTGCAAACCGCAAAAGGAAACAGTGTGGATAATTTATATTACTGTATATGGTGCTCTCTGTGGTAAGAAAAAGATTGGTTGGTAATAATGACCGTGAAAGAAATGGCTTCAAAGATCAGATGTGCATGACTAGGGCCTGATCATTTTCCTTCTCTTTTGCTCCTGAATAAAACAAATTTAAGTCCTGCTGCCACTGACCAGGGCATCTTTAAATTTACTCTCTTATGCAGCGTGGCTAGAGATTTCTGCCTGTAGGACTAAAAGCATTTAGTCCTTAGTTTAACGAATATGTCTTAATTACAGAGACTGCTCTACTATGTCAAACAGGACTTGTCAAAGGACAACACAGATTCCCACAGGGATGGCCAAAAATTATGAACAAAGTAAATGTGAACATTCATCATGGAGAAAAGGCGGTTATGGAAAGACCTCATTGCAGCCTTCCAGCCCTTAGAGGGGGCTTATAAAGAAGAGAGAGAGTGACTATTTTTACACAAGCAGACAGTTATGGGACAAGGGTGAATGATTTTAAACTAGAAGGGAAGAGCCCAGAGAAGCTGTGGATGCCCCATCCCTAAAAGTCTTCAAGGCCAGGATGAATGGGGCTCTGAGCAAACTGAACTAGTGGGTGACATCTCTGCCCATGGAACTAGATGATCTTCAATGTCTCTTCTAACAAAAGCCTTTCTATGATTCTATGTTGCCCAAGAATGCCGACAACATAACTTAAGTGATTTATAATTTATTTCTGTGGTTGAGCATGGCTCCCAGGATTATGTGGCTCAGGCACTGATATCCTATGAAGGAAGGAAATAATCACAGCCTATCCAAAAATTTTTGCAGTCCACTGGCCAGGAAGAGAGAAGCAGAAGTAGTTCAGGATCAGACTCCAGCCCTCCTTTCCATCTTCTTGAGCCCTGTCCCCACTGCTGGGCATGGCCTTTTGCACTGGTGTAGAGCAAAGGGGTCACAGGCAACAGAGTACAGCTCTTGTTACTGCAGTACAGGAGCCACCCAAGGCTCCATCGCAGTGCCTTGGACTAAGGCAGCTTGTTCCTTAGGAAGCAGCTCTGCAGTGATGCGCGGCCCAGCTCACACTCGGTGTGGGACCGTCCCAGGACGGGGCTGGGACACGGTCTCTTTCTTGAAGAGAGCTGCAACTTCACTTCAGGATTTCAGCCTGGCACCGCATNGCAGGGCCCGGCCGGGCCCCCCGGGACCCGCGGGAGGGCCGGGGCAGACACAGCGCGCGGTGCGGGCCCGGTGCCGGGGCGCGGGGGCCGTGAGGGGGGACGCGGGTGTGGGTGGTGGCAGGGCCGGGGAAGGTGCCTCAGGGAGCTCTCTGGCGGTGGCGGGGAGGGGTGGCGGGAGGCTGAGGCACAGGGTGACAGTGCCAGCGGGATTTGCTGCGGGCAAATTTCCTGCGGGCAGCAAGGCGCTGGCCTTGGTGAGGGGTGGCCAAACTTTGTCTGCAGAGGTGGTAAAGGGGGGAATAGTGCAAGGGACATGCGGGAAGGGTTAGCCGGGAACGGATTGAGGGCAGAGGGAATTGTTAGCCTGCTTTGGAGGCTGGGAGGGGGTTACAGTGTGACTGCACAGTGTTGTAGCGTGACTGAGGTAATCGATTTTCCGTATCTGCACCTGGGACGGGGCAACCCCGGGTGTACCGACAGAATGGGGAGGGAGAGGGTGGACAGCAGCCAGGGGAAAGGGACCGGGGGGTCCTGGTTGATGACAAGCTGAACATGAGTCAGCAGTGCCCTGGCATCCAGGAGGGCCAAGTGTGTCCTGGGGGGCATCAGGCACAGCATCGCCAGCCGGGCAAGGGGGGGGATTGTCCCGCGCTGCTCTGCACTGGGGCGGCCTCTCTTTGCATACTGTGTGCAGTTTTGTGCACCACAAGAAAGACATTAAGCTATTGGAGAGCGTCCAAAGGAGGGCCGTGAGGATGGTAAAGAGTCCTGAGGGCAAGTGTATGAGGAGCGGCTGAGGGCACCTGGTCTTTTCTGCCTGGAGAAAAGGAGACTGAGGGGAGACCTCATTGCAGTCTGCAGCTTTCTCATGAGGGGAAGCAGAAGGGCTGGTACCAATCTCTAGTAACCAGTGACAGGACCCAAGGGAATGGCCTGAAGCTGTGTCAGGGGAGATTTAGTTTGGATATCAGGAAACAGTTCTTTACCCAGAGGGTGGTTGGGCACTGGAACAGGCTCCCCAGGGAAGCGTTCACAGCCCCAAGCCTGACAGAGTTCAAGATATGTGTGGACAATACTCTCAGGCACAGGGTGCGATTCTTGGAGTGTCCTGCATAGGGCCAGGAGTCGGACTCAATGATCCTGATGGGTCCCTTCCAACTCAGTGTATTCTGTGAGTCTGTAATTGTTGGGGACTGAGGGAGTGGAGGCTTCTGGTAGTGCAGCTGCTCAATATACAGGGTAATTATGTGAGTGCAAGTGCTGGTTTGGATGGTGTTAATGATAATGATTGAGCTCATGAGAGTGGTGAGCTGAAGTACAGGTGGTCTCTTTAAAGAGTGTCTGGAAAGTCACAGTAGTTGGGTTGCAGTGTCAGGAAACTGCCTGCTCCTTCTAAGGGTGCAATGGCAGTGTAGTTATTGCTTCAGACAGTGCAGGTAATGATAATGGGGGCCAGTCAAGAGCCTCACTATTTATTTGTTTGGGAGAAGAAATAGGTCTTTCCTTCTGCAAATGTTTTCCTATGGGTTTAAAATGTGCAGTCAATCCTCAGTCCTCTTAAATATGTTCCCCCCTCTCTCTCATGTGTGTGTATTTTCTATGGTTTGCAAAATCCAGCAAATCCTTTATTGTAGTATGTGTTTTTTCACCTTGTACAGCTTGGAGGCTTTCTTATCTGCTTGGAAATAATTTCATAAATATATCACTAGAGCTCATTTGGGTCTGGAGTTAAAAAAAACAAAACAAAAGGCCTTAAGCCTTTTCAAAATACTACTGCTTGAAATTTTCAATTTATACCCAGTTTTAAGAAGGGAATTTGATCATCCATTTAGTGAAAGGGACAGAAACAATTTAAAGAAAACCTTAAGGAGTGCTCTAGTGATCTTCCATTTCTGAGGAAAATCAGTAAAATAAATGCTCAAGTGGAAACGGAATCAATACCAGTCCAGTTAATTCTGCACTGAAGTATGACAGGTTCTTTTTTACACTTAACAAGTGTATCCTGTACTTGTGCATTTGGGTTGGAAATTTCAAAGGGGTCTAGGAGGAGCAAAGTACATAACTTCCTGCCTCACTGAGATTTTTTTTCTCAATTCACTTGTTTGTTTGGGTTTTTTTATTTATATCTCAGTCTTACAACAGCCATGTCTTTAGGAATTTTGGAAGTTTCACGAAAAAATATTGAATTGGAAACCGCAAAGGTTGTATGTGAAATAGGATAGAAAGTTACTTTCTATACAGAAAGCTGACATTGCCTTGCTTCAGGATATGGTGAGTGTGGTGAGAAGGCAGAGGACAGTGTATGGATTATAGATCATCTGTCAATAGTTGGTTTAACTTCATTCCCTTGATTTTACAGGCTTGCTTATGTGACTTTTTACTGATTTTTCTTCGCTGTTTACTTATGCTTGTTTTAATAAAATAAATATCCAGCCTGCTGTGTTTAGTCACAGAACAAGTTTTTATTAATTTCAGCTATTATTGTAAAATTCAGAACTTAAATTCAGACAAGCAGTTTAATATGAAAACAGGTTATATACAATGTTTCTTCTCATTCAGTAATAAAACATCCTATATTATATAAACCACTCTGGTTTGGGCATTTGATTATGTGACTGCTAAAAGCAATGAATCTTCATAAGTGCCCTTTCTCGTGGCATTTTTTTATTTTGTATAATATATGCTACCAGTTCCCTTACAGAACTATTCATTGCCAGTTGAATTCCGAGGTTGGTAGTTGTGACAGCATGCCCAGGGAATACTGCTGACATGCATATCCCTTCAGAAAGTGCTTTTGTTCCAGCTCTGACAATGAAAACTGGTATCAGAGTTGCAGTGAAAGGGAGATATTCACAGTGCTAGGAGAACAGAAGGACAGGGAAAGAGAGGCATGTGAACAAGTGGACTTGATAAAACAAGCCTGATAAAGAAACAAAGGACTGGAAAAGGAACAAGTGCTGGTTTAATTTGCAAGAATGTAAAAGCCAGCCTGCAGCAAGGGATGCAATAAGTAACTGGTGATAGAGATCACTGTATCTACTCAGGTATATATATATATACACACATATATATGTTATTATATCAGGTTGTCCCAAAGACATGGGCCTGAGTGCTACCCTGGGCAGGATTATTGCTGTCAAAAACCCAAATTGTTTTGTTTATTTCAGAACTGTTACAAGGTCATCACAAATAACACAGGCCAGTGAACATACAATGTTTTGTAAATAATTCATCTATATATTTTTTTTTCTTCACTTCCAGCACAAGTATAAAAAAAAAAAATGGATGACAATAAGAGGAAGAAGAAACCAGAAGAGCAAGTTCAAGAACCTGAATCAGATTTACCAGAAGCCTTACTAGAATATCAGTAGGTTTAATATATTTGAACTTTTCCCTCATATAGAATATGTGAATGAAGGAAGCAGATAACAAAAACAACTTATCGAAATTAGAGCCTGAGCTGATTGTTTTGGGTTTTGAGGCTATTTCAGAAAGGTACACTTTTTAAACTGTAGGTCTAAGAAAGCGATTAAATGGGTCAGAAATTTTATGCCATTAGGCTATAACTTGGGAAAAAAATTTTAATAAAACCAAAAACCCTGACATTTTTTCTGTTAGTAGAAAGCTTTTGATCAGCATATGCTGAAGTTGCAAGATCATATTTGACTGTATTTTTTAGGATTCCTTGGTGTTCGTGGAGGTTTGTTGTCACTAGCCAGAACCTCAAGACCTACAGTTTCCTGTCTTCCCTGAGAGCAGAGCACAAAGTGTTTTATTTTGAAAGTAAGAGATGTATAAATTAAAGATCTCTTAAAATCAAGCAGAGAAAAATAAGAGCCAAGGGGGAAATATCTGAAGCAGTTGCAAACTGGTCCAGTTTATTTGATTTCTAGTCTATTGAGTAGATGATTAAAAGGAGAAAAAGTAAGCTTCACGACTTTTATCTAAGAGACAGAAATTGAAACGGAAATACCTCAGGAACACCCAAGATGCAACAATTATCAGTGTTTAGGGAGCAAGGAGTAGTGCCTTGGTGTGGAAATGAAAAGTGGAGTAAGCAAACTGAAAAGCAGCCACGTATAGTAGTAGTGGCATCTATAGGAGTTCACAGGGTTTATGCGGGATTTTCTGTTTCATTTACAGAGAACAATTTTCCATAGTGAAATAACCTAGATTTAGCTGAATCATGTCACAAAAAAATACCATCTGAAAAGTCCAAAACTAACTCATCTATTTTGTGAAGGAATAAGGAAACTGTATTACTGGGCTGAGAAAAAAACTGTACCACTTTCTCATAAAATTATTGTTATGCATATGCAAATATCCAAGCAAATGACTCATTTGTCTGGAGAGTCTTCCACTGAAATAGGTGCTGCACTGACGTGGAATACGTAGTTTCTACAGCAACAGTAGGGGAAAAAGGGAAGAAAAGTATTCTTCTTGCTGTTTTTATCTTTCTCCCTCTCTCTTCTCTTTCCCTCTTGTGCTCCCTTTTCCTTCTCTTCACCTCTGTAATCTGTAACTTCTCTGTACCGTTTGACTGAGCAAAGGTGGATAACCATACAAGTGAATATCTGTCACATTCCACTTTAGGATTTATCAAGTGTGTATTTTTTATTTAACTTCCATTCTTGTTTTTTATTTCCATACACTGAAAAAGGGTCACTATTCCTAGGGAGTTTGTTATTTTGCATTTTCATTAAGTTCTCTGTTTCAGCATTTGTTAGGAACAACAATCTTATTATGTACTTTTGCTGTGGCCATGACCACCATACCCCCATATCTCTGCTCTATTCTCTCTCTAAGTAATATACTTGTACTTAATAGAAGACCTGAAGAATACCTTGGAGCACGCTGACACCAGAGGATGCAAATTTAGTAACCTGCAATTTGCATGATTCAGTGATCCAAACGTAGCAAATTAGCCAGGAAAAAATTATCTTCTTTTAAAATAGCTTAATGCAATAGGGAAGGGAAAAACCCTCCAAAACCACAAAAAAGCACTCAAAACCCCCAAACTAGAAACTGAAGGAAGAAGAACTGTTAAAAGAATAAAAGACATTGTGATAATAATACTTGCCTCTATTGTGCCATATGATGAATGAATTTTGGGAACAGAGGTACAGATTACAGAGAATTTTGCAAATAGACACCATTTGCAGCCTAGTGTTTCTCATCCTAGAAGAGAGAACACCAGAAAGAAATATTTACTTTACAGCTGTGGCAAAGAGAATGACAAGCAGTCTATGAAAATATGAAATCACTGAGCTAGTTCTTTGACAAAAATGTACAAACAGAACATGCTACTTAGGCTGGAATACCTATTCTCTTAGTGCTTCTTAAAGGCTAGCAAGTTCTTGGTGTACAAATGTAGTTTATGAAGCTCGGCAAATCACATTATCAGAAGAATTGAATCCCATTGAATTCTCCAGTTTGAGATTCATTTGACCTATGTCTGAGTGAGTTGCCCAGGCTTTCTCTTTAGCTAGTGATGAGTAATATTTTCTGGAGCACAAATAATCTTGTCCTGAAAGTGACCTGTGTAACAGGTCAGCTAAACCTCATACAGAAAGAACAAACCAGCTCCAGCCTCTCAAGAGGTAACACAGGAACAGTATAACCAGGGAGTCTGTTGCTAGATTTCATTCTAGGGATATGAAATCCAAACTAACACGCAGGCCCAGATGTATATGGGAAATAATTTCTTTATATGTTAGTAAGCAGACAGCGGTATCTACCCAAATGAGTCAAGCAATACGATATGAAAATAAACATTTTAGTAGCATTTACATCTAATCTAGCCTAAATAGCATTTCTTTCTCTTATGTGTTTTGTAAGAATGTCTTTTTCTTTACTCTCTTCATAGCATTGTGGCAAAAGACACAGCAATTGAACGGGTTTTGTTTCATCTGGAAGGATTGGAAGAAAAGATCAAAGAAAATCTTAAAAGAGTAAGTGACTGTGCATCCTTCTCCCAATAAATTTTATTTGTGGTATTCTTACTCACAGATTCAATTTTATTCTTTCCATTCTAATACTGTATACATTAAAACTAATTATTGCAGTGAATTTGTTACAGTAAATGAAACTAGAGATAGTGAGTCACTTCATGTGCTAAAAGTTAGTGTTACCTGGATTAAATGTGACATACAGCATAAATGTCCTAAATATAACATGCTAAAAGGGAGCTGCAGGAGTAGAACATTAAAGAATAGGACACAGCAGTAAGGTAAAGTGAGTTCAGTGCAGGTGCTTTCCAATGCATAAGAGAGCCTCATAACCACCTGTGTATTTCATGGAATCACAGAATCATTAAGGATGGCAAAAGACTTCTAAGATCATCGAGTCCATCTGTTTAACCCAGCACCACTGTGTTCATCACTAAACCGGGTCCACAAGTGCCACATCTACATGTTTTTTGAACATTTCCAGGGATAGTGATTCCACCACTTCCTTGGGCAACCTGTTCCAATGCCTCACCACCCTTTCAGTGAAGAAATTTTCCCTAATATCCAATCTAAACCTGGCACAATCTGAGGCCTTTTCCACTTGTCCTGTTACTTGTTACCTGGGAGGAGAGACCAACCTCCACCTGGTTACAAAGTCCCTACAGGTGGTTCTAGAGAGAGATAAGGTGCCACTTGAGCCACCTTTTCTCCAGACTAAACATCCTCAGCTGCTCCACATCAGACTTGTGTCCTTTTACCAACTTTGTTGCCCTTCTTTGGCATCCTTCTCTGTGGCAAGCACAGGACAACAAGCCCTCTTTCAGTAGGTACCTTTCCTGCAGTACATTCAGATATGCCTTTTAACCAGTCTTGCAAATATTCTTCAATATTTCCTTGCATGGAGAATAAATGGTATAAACTTCGTTTTTGTCAGCAGTATTAGCAGACCTAACCAAGTAGTGAGATTTGCTGACCTCTGAATCACATCTGAAGTAATGAAATTGCATGGGTTTCTGTGAGAATCTAGTTATTGCTGCAAACTTAGTTACAGTAAAAACTGAGTGAAGAAGAAAGACCATCATGCTGCTTACTAGCTGCCATTTTTAGCACTGCTTGTTGAAAACTCACTTTCTCATGGATTAAGAATTGTTTTGGGTAATTTTTAGAACAAGGCTCTGTAACTGCTGATTGCACCTGAGTGACACTTTAAAGAACCATGCATATGAGCTGTATGTAAACAGCCGTAATATGGCATCTGATGACTGGAAGCAGTGAACTTTGAAAATAGTTAATAGATTCACCTATTAAAATTAATTGAAATTGCTCAAAAATCCTTGTTCTAGATCATGTTACAGCCTGCACTGCATAGCAGTGAAACATTGAAACAATGTCTCTCTGTCCCTGCCATGCTGATGCTTGCCTTGCTTTTATAAGTATCCATCTGTTTAGCTTTCTGTGGTACATCTTTCAGTCTTGAAGCCTGGATAGTGTTTCATTTGTGGCTTGACTATCACTGGAAGTGGCATTTGCTCTTCTTTCTGCAGGAATCTGAAGGCTTTTATAATTATTGTTGGATCTCGTGTCTCTTGTGGTTATACTGCTGGATCAGAGGGCGGTTCGACTGACTTGTTCAGGGACACAGAGCAACAGCATAAGGGAGACCCCTCAGTGGGTCTCCCCACTTTATTTGAGCATGTTACTGACAGCCAGTGCCCGTGAAGGACTCACACTGACAATTTACTGAATAACACTCTTCATTAACATAAAATTGTGACAGATTAAGGTTTGATGATTGTCAGTGATAGTATCTCACTGCAAAAGCATATTCAAAGCAATGCACAGACAAGCTCTAATCCTCAGTGAAAGTATTCAGTGTCCACAGAGTTTGGTTCTTACCCAATAGGCGTCCCTACGGGGGAGAAGACAGGTTCATCCTGTCGACTGATCCCAGCAGTTATGATGGAGTCTTCCCAAACTTCTCCCCATTCCTAACTTACTTTTATACTATTTCTTTATGTTTAGGTGGGGCTTGAGTGACTCTAGTCATACACCTTCTCCTCTCTCTGCTGGCTGAGAGGTGCTGTGCGGTTTCTCAGCTACAGAGTACCATTGAGTTCCCCTCCCTGCAAAGATTTCTATGCAGCATGGCCGTGGTGTCTCCACTCTGCTCCACCCTCTGTTCCATCTCCCTTAGCAGGGGATATGGTTGCAGACTGCAGGCAATCATCGTGGAATAGGTTTCAAGCATGCCAACTGCATTCCATTCAGAGAGCAGCAGCTGCATTTTACCCTATAATTTCTGTACCACTATAACTTCTGTTAGGATGTGAATATAACTTCCCAGCTTCTTCTAATTTTAGCCCTAGCCATCTTTCTACAGTTATTCCCCCAATTCGCTGCTAGTTCATGGTCTCTCAAGGACTCCTTCATATTTTAGATTGAGCAAGGTACTTTAAGGCATGGCTGAAGTGCTATTTGTTTAATTTAATCATGTTTTGACAGTGCTTTGAACTCCATTCTTTATTTCCTGCTTAATGTTTCTGAGTAGTTTAGAGTTAATCCTAGAAGTGAGGAGTGCTTCAGACACTCTCTACTGCCTAGTAACTGTTACTGTTTGCTCCTGAATGGGATCCTTTGGGAACAAACACACACAATCAGTAATTTCAAATAATCTGAGTGTCACTAGAGAGAGTCATGGCCAAGGGTTATGATCACAGTTGTGGAATCAAGAGGTATAACTAATTTCACCTCTGACAAGACTCTTTGCTGTGGTTACATGCAAGTGATCTGATTGTCTCAGGATTTTTCTATATGAAGATGATACATTCTCATGAAGAATGTCGACATGAAGCAAATAGCTCCTACATATAAATATTGTTATTAAATTATCCACAAGCAGCTTTCTTTCCAGGCAATGGACGACTATTGGTGTGCTGTACCAAGTATAGCTGGCATTTGTCTCTCATTTCCTTCTAGTGGTCTTGAAGTTACTGAGGAAATGTCTGAGCCTTGAAAACCCTCCCTTCTGCTCTGTCTTTTCAGAATATGAAGAATAGGTGTTTAGCTGGGTGTTCTTGCATTTCATCTGGTTACTTTTTTCACTGAAATTTGTCACTTTGAAAACATTTTAGTATGAGCTGTGTCTTCTGTTCTTTCTTAGAATGTTGTTCTGAAGGAAGAACAGAAGGAGCTTATCAGGCACTTAGTAAGACAAATAGAAGAAAAGGAGAACAAACGAGATGACAAGGAGGTTGTAACCAGGGATGATGTGGAAGAGTCACTGAAAGCAGTTTTTCAGTTTGTGAAGGACAAAGAACAACTTCTTCAAGGTATGTTGTGATTTGGGGAAGTGTGGTTTGCAGTTTACACACTTGAGATTGAGTACTTCTTGTTGTTTTGCAATTTAAGTAGAGATTCAACTTCTTTGTTGCACAAAAAGCGTAAAATTTTTCCGCCCCAAAAATTGGGCTCTTTCAATTTAGTATGAGATTGTGGAGGGCTTATAAGTCAATCTGTCACTTCCAAGTGATATATAGTATTGTGCAAGTACAGAGGCTTCTTCTTTTTTGAAACTCATGAAAGCCCTAAGCACTGGCTCCACTGAAGATTAAAAATAAAATTATTGATGGCAGGAAAAAGGACCAGTTTTGACTGTTGAAAATTCTGGCTGCCATCCCTGCAGTTCTCTGTGGGAGACACATGACCTTGGTTACAACATTTTGGTGAGAACTGTTGTCTCTTCTTGGAAGAATAAGACCAAGCTGTTTTCAGCAATGATAGTGGCCCTTGGCACGACATGAGGCTATCAGGTTGTAATGTATTGTAGTGTGGAAGAATCCCTCTTCCTTCTCCGTTCCCTGTGAAAGCGCCTTTCTTAAAGAATTTGACATTGTAAGAATTATCAATTCAAGAAATCAGTAATGACCGTGTCTTTTGACATTCTTATTTTAATAGATCTGCGCTCCCAAATTGAAGAAACTAAGAAAATAATTGCAGAAAAGCAGCATGAGAGAGATTACTGGTTGGAATACAAAAATGTCGGAAGTAAAATACATGCTGAGAAGATTAGCAGTCTGGAAAAAGACATTGCGGAAGTCAAACTTGAACTTGAAAGAACTGAAGGTCAGTTTACAGCTGGCGTAATGCAAGTCTTACAGGGTCTTTGCCTATTGCTTGCAGAAATTAGAATATAAAATTAACTTTAGGTCAAGTTCTAGTAACTTGTATCAACTTTTCTAGTAATTTACATTAACTTTTCTAAATTCACCTAAGATGGGCTGCATGATCCTGAAAAATAAAAGGACTCTCTCTCTCTCTCTCTCTCTCTCTCTCTCTCTGCAAAAGTTCCTTTATTAAAGAAATTGATAAAGTTTACAGAAATGATGACACCTAAAGAAACTGATAAGCTTGTCCTTTGACTGTTTTCTTGTAAAATACAGGCAACCCATTTTTAAAAAATGTCACTCTGAAGGACAGCCGTTTTTTGTAAAAATAAGTCTGTGTATATTTAGGTCACCTACACAGAGGGCTCCCTTAGCAGTCATACTTGAAAATGTTGACTCTGCTGCTGTTGCTTCTCATCATCTACAAGTACTTCACATATTGAAAGCTCCTTTGACAGGAAAGTAGTATGAGCTCATTCTTGGAACAGTCTTTTCTATGGAGCACACTGGTTTACATGCAGGACTAGAGGGAGCTCTTTAGCCACTGGTCTGGACCTTTCCTCCTAGTTACACAGCGTGAGGCCCTGCAAAACTGCCAGTACAGACATAGACACATACTGGGAACTGTTTCAGCACTGTCACAACAGTGGAATTAATTTGAGAGCTTATATGTTGTGGTGCTGAGTGCTTTACAAAGATTTCTTTATTACTGCATTGTTTTAAAATCATTTAAATATTTTGCTGTTACATAACCCATGCTTCCAACAGGAGAAGGATGTCCTGGTATTCTTTCTTTATGTCTCTCTCAGTATGCGTGACCACAGCCAAGCAGCTGGTAGTAACAGGCAGTGACACTGCTCTAAGGGTCTCTGTATATTCTGTGCCAGCTATTACCAGGCATCAACTACTGTGGATAAGAGCCAGCCAGCTATCTTTTTGTCTCTCAAAACATATTTTACCACAATTAAGATCTGCCCTGTGATTTTTACATTTCCAGATAGCTTGTCAGATATCCGTCTCTGTATTCAGAAGAGGTTGGGGTTTTTTCATTATACATTTTCTGTGTTCTTAATTGATTTAAAACTTCCTTGTATAGCTGCTGAAATATGAAATGAAAAAGAGAATGGGCTTTTATGTAGAACGCCAGTAGGGACGTGCAGTCTGACCTCTTGCATGTCACAGGGTACAGAGTCAAAAATTCATGGTCCAGCAGAAGTGTATTTATTGAAAGTCATGTTACAGTGGTACATGTATAAGTGGCCTACATAACATACTGGAAAATGATGCTGCCAGTACTGGATGTTTGCCGTACTATTTTGCTTAACTCCCTGAAACTGAACCTAGAAAGTGTCTGGGGCATACAGCCTTCCAGCAGAAATCTAACTGGCTTTCAAAACAAGGCAGCAACAAATTGGGCGTGTTCACACCTTGAATGTGTAACAGACTTAGAGAATAAACAGAAGTGAACAGATTCCTGTCTCTGTGTACCACTGAAGGGCTTGACACTGGCACAGTTCATGTTGTCTGGTGGTGACATTTTAAACAAAACAGCTGGAGAAGAGAGGAAGCAAAAGAGAGCCACGCATTTAGGTGATATGTGGGGAAAACAGTGTTGCAGTGAGAGAATTAGGGAAGATAGCCTCTTTAGGAACTGCTCAGACATACAGTTTGTCCTTTTTTTCATTCTCCCGGTACAGCTCAGGTTATTTAGCTGTCTGAAATAATGAAACAGTGAATTCGTTATAGTATGGAAGTACTTCCTTTGCATTCTGCCAAGTCTAGATGGTGGAGTCCAGCTTCCACAGTGTTAAATTAATAACTGATGCACAACTAATACACTTTTCATATTTGACTGCCTTTGACTCCACAGTGCGTCCATGAGCAGATATTCATTTGCAGCCAGATCAGAAACAGGCTGTCTGCAACACAAGTGCAGAGAAAGACTGAATTTCAAGCCTTTGGAAAAAGTATGCAGTGCCTTCCTTCAAAGAAAATTACTACGATCTCATTCATTCCTTCAAAAGGAGAAAATATCAAGCAGAAGTGGGCTATTTAGAAGAGCAAAAAAAGAACTAAAGGGAAGGATGAAATAATTAAATAGCAAGTGATTAGAACATGAAGCCAAACATATTCACTTCGATGTATGTCACACTTTCTAAATAATGACCACAAGTAATCATAGAAGCAAATAATTGTGGCAATTGCCACATTCTCCATTTTGTCCTGTTAGAACAAAATTAGAACCTTAGAGCCTTAGATAAGTCAGAAAATTTATTAGGCTCTTTATAATAACTACCTGAAAAAATGTCACGTGGATAAGGTGATCCAATATACTTCTATTTCTAAAAAATAAATTTTCTAAGCAAATCTCTCACATGGCTCCAGGAGCTCTGCTATTGATAGAGAGAAAATTTAATGTTAAGATGCCAATATTTTAGCAGAGAATTGCTTAGGTCACTGCTCATTTAGCAGTGAATTGCTCAGCTGTTGCGGTTGTCAACAGAAATGTGTAAGCCACTTCCGATTTCTAGTTTTGTAGTTAACACTACTGTTCCTTGGGTTTAAGAGGACAATTTCTGTGGAGAAGGATATTTGAATCCTTTTCTGTGGAGCATCTTTGCAGGTGACACTCACTGATAAGTTCCAGTTTAGTAACAACATGCCAGTTATCTATCTCTTATCAGGAAAAATTGATGTCAAATAATGATTTTTGATTTCCCTGGTTTTTTGTTTCGAAGAATATTATAGAGAAGCTTTGAAGGTAGTGAGAGAAGAAAATCAGAAACTGTTTGACAGGCACATGAAGTTACTCAGTGAAGAGGCCCTTAAGGTATTCCTTCTGCTTTTTTAAAAACCGCTAACTGCATTATAGTTGGGATACATGTACTCTGCATTATTAATTATTTTAACTCATATTAAGACTTCAAACTTTTCTAATAAATGTAAAATAAGCTGTAAATCTTGGTACACATGGAATAAGTTATTGCTAAACATGCATGTACCTTTTTTTCTTCTTTCCATCAGAATAACGATGGGTAAATGTGAGGGCATTTTACAAACTAGGCATGGGAAACTGAGGCACCATGCACTGACAAGGCTTGTTTGAGAACACGTTGCTTTTGCCATGGCCTTGATTTTGACATTTGCACAGACTTCAAAAAGCAGTAACATATAAAGAGATTGCGTGAAAATATACATCAAATTAAAAAAAAAAATGTTTCACTGTACTTGTAAAGTACAACATTTTTAAAATGCCACAATAGTGCAGTCTCAGGAAAATGTAGGTTTATTGATACACTGGGTTTTTTGTCGTCTCTGCCAGCTCTGGTTTGAAAACATGATTTACAAATAGCTCTAGTAACAACTTCTTACTTTCACAAAATGCAAAGCATACTTCAGTACAAATCACTAGGCCCGTTAGGTGTTTAAATTTCCTGACTTCAGTGCTGGAATTTCCACGTGAGAACATAATCCAAAGGACTGTGTTTATGGTGATCTACAGGGGCATCTTCCCTCCCAGTTCTTCCTTTCCCCTTTACTGACATCAGTAATTAAATTGTAGCCTTGGCTCATTAGCACAGACCTCTACATGTTTAGGTCACTTGTAGATCAGTACTACTTCATTGGGGATTTTACTTGGGGTTCTTAATAGCTGAAGGTTTGATTTTCTGAAAGCAGTAAGATTTGAGCAGTACTGGGAACATAGAAGAATTTGTTAGGCAAAAAAGGGAAATGTCCTATTTTAATATGGGAAATCAAAAAATATTGGTAAATTGCTTGACATATAATCTGCTCTAGGCAGGATGATGGAGGACAAACATCTGGCCTTGTGAACTAAATCCCCTTGTAATCCCTCAGGGGATGCTACAGTCTGTTGTGTGGATGTTTCTTAATTATTTCCTGCTAAAGAGCAGAAGGTTCTTCTTCATAGTATGCAGGACTGTCAAAGTTCTGTTCTCAGATGAGATGATCTTAAATTGTGTTTTCTCAGAATGCTGTGGGATACTTAGACAAACATTGTCGCAGAGAGATTGAAGAGAATGAGTGGCTAAAAGAAGAGGTAAGAGGATCACTTGCCTACAGTTTATCATGGGAGTTCATGGTTGAAATACCGTGACCTACGGTCAGAACTGTTTCCAGTCATGGGTCTCGGGAGACTTCTGTTGGTAAAGCAGAGCAATTTTCCAGTAATTAATCTGTAATCCTGAGCAGTAAACAGTGCAATGTGGTGAATAAAGGTAAGAGGTGAACATCTGCTTTCACAAATGGAGGACCCCCTTTCCTGCCCAAGGTGTTGCATGAAGGACTACAATGTTCCATACAATTAAGGATTTTTATCTGTGGAGATTGGGATGCTGTATAGTATAAAGGATCAACCAGGTAAGTAGCTGAAGAGGGGAGGTTTGAATTTCATTAAAGTTCTAGTGCTGCTGTGTTGAAGGAAAATGGATATGGCTGTTGGAAACATGTTCTGAGAAATGGCTTGAGACAACATTAAATGTAAGGTAATAAAGAAACCATAGGGACTCTACACTGAAGAGAGGAAAATCAAAATCATATATAGTTGTAATTAATTGTTTGATAGCTTTTATACCATCCTTTAATGGCAGTTTAGAGCTATATATTAGATAGCTGTAATTTTCTTGACAAGAAAAAATTTTTGTTAGCCAGATTTAGAAAACTAATTTTTTCCATGGTGAGAGTTCGATTTTATTTATTCCAGTCAATATAGGTTCTTTGTTTCAATCAAATCTAAGCATGAGATTGGTGGGTGAAATGTTTTTCCTCACTTTTACAATGTCACAGTTGAGAATTGAGAAAAACTTTTTGGGAAGTTAATAAATGAACTTCTTACTTTTCCATGCCACATCAACAAACCTGGCAGAGGCTTCTCCATTTTACTTACTAGTTTAAGATACTTGCCAGTAGGCAGGGACACAGCTTTCCTTCTCCCCCTTAATGAGCTCTGAGCATGCATCTTTAACTTTCCAGGGAGAGTGTCCAAACCACAGCTTCTGAGGCAATGAGGGTAGGAAAAAGAAATGGGAAAGAATTAATGTTTTATTCTGTACAAGCAAACAGGAGCTCAAATCTATACATCCCATCACTGAATGAGTATGAATTCTCTTCCCTTCTCCCTGTCTCACTGAACACTTACAATTTTTACACACATTAGCAGTGCCAACAAGAGAACACTTTGGAGTACTCTTATGTCCTGACAGGCCCTCACCTCAGAGCTGAGGGATTTGGATTTCTTTCCTCTCAACTAGAAATTTCCTATGTTATGAATTAATTTCCTATGTTGCTACTTTCCTATGTTATGAATTAGTGCTTTGAATTTTGGGGGAAAACAAAACTATTATCACTAACTTCTCCACTTCTCTGAATTCACCCATTCATTTTCTCTGCTTTTCTTACATGGATGAAATATTTGCTCTCAGACTAATGTTTGTATGTAGCTGATAGACTCTTTCAGTATTTCCTTTGGGGGAGATAAACCAAAAATTTTAGTTTTGTCTCAGTTCAAAATTTTTTTTTGTTTTTTTTTTTGTTTTTTTCAGTTGGCCACTGAACTGAAAAATGACTTACCAAAATAGCCCTAGATTAGTTCCCTCCAAATTTAAACAGATTTGGAGACTTCAGTCACATTTTTCCATGGTTACTGTGTCACACCAAGATGGTCCAAAGCTGCATCACCTCATGTGCCAAGCCACATCCTGTTACTGGTTAATTTCCAGTCATTTTCACCTTTTTAATCCTTGGGAGAAGTTGGAACTAGTTTTAACTGCAAATTAGGATGCTTATAGTTGGGTTAATTTGGCTTCGATGAGAATGGATGCTTTCAGATCACTGGGTACTGCTCTTAAACTTGTGCATAGGGCTAATCTTTCTGGGAAGATACCTTTCCCGTAGTACATTCCCCTCCTAGGGAAGGGGGTAAGAACTTGCTTGTACTTCAGCAAAAGTGGGAGGAATAGTGGGAGCTGAATAACCGGCGTCCTTCGGTCAGTATAACTCCATGGTGATATGGGGCAATTACCTGTTTGAAAGCAAGTACTACCTGGGGCTTAGCCAGTGTCACAGAACCATAGAACATCCTGAGTTGGAAGGGATCCACAAGCATCATTGAGTCCAACTCCTGGTCCTGCAAAGCCCCAACATGTGCCTGAGAGCATTGTCCAAATGCTCCTTGAGCTCTGTCAGCAGTGGGCTGTGACCATTTTCCTGGGGAGCCTGTTCCAGGGCCCAACCACCCTCTGAGGGAAGAAACGTTGTGGTAACTTGGACTGAAAACTTCACTAATTCTGGGTAAGAAGGTTTTGTGTATAAGAAGGAATTAGAAAAACAACACTTACTGAGCAAGACCCTGAATTTTCCTCTGCAAAGAAGCTTTTCCTCTCTCTAAGCTCTGATGTAAAAGCAAAAAAGAAAAATCCAGAGTTCCTGTCTAGCAGACCTGTTTGACTACACAAGAAGGTTTTGCTGTCAGGGTTGCATAGCCCAAATGTGTGGCTGTGATACACATGGGCTGTGACAGTAAAAGGGTTCTAATAAAGGTGTGAAGGAATCAGAGAGACCTTCCCTTTGTCTGAAAATGTGTCACTGTGTTTCCCCACCGAATGTGCGATCTTGCTGATACAGCTGCATTCTTTCTAGGTATGTGCTGGTAAGGTAGTTGCTATCAAAGCTTCCCAAACTTTTAAGATTTTCTTTTTACTATTTTTTTTTTCAATTGTCAAAAGGTTAAGATCTACCGAAAGGCACATAGTGATTTGGAAGCTTCTGTCCAGCTCCTGGAAGAAGAAAATACCAGCTTAGTGGCAAAACTGATTGATATCAAACTTCAGCATCTGAGAGTACAAGGGTAAAATAATGCTTTTATGGACTCAAAAGTGATGAATTTTTTTTTAAAGATAATGCTCCTGTCTGCCTCTAGAGCTATTTGGGCTCTCCCACATCAAAGCCAAAGTAGTTTCCTAGTTGAGGGAAGACAGGATTTGATTGAGTATATGTGGGAGTAGTATCTCTGAAGGATGACAGTAACATTGGACCTTCCCAAGTTCCAAATTTCAGAGAAGAAACTGGGTTCTTAATTAATCTATTAAGACCTGGAGCCACTCACATTATATCACTGGGGCTTGGAAAGAGTTTCTTTGTGTTGCAATTAGATGGTCTCAGCCCCAGCTTTTCAAACTAAATGCTGAATAATAGACTTCTCCTTTACTGCTGGCAAAATGTTTAAGGATGTGAAGATTAATTTGCAAACATAGTGGGCTTTGCAATCTTGAGTGAAACAAATGAGCTGGCACTGAGTAAGGAAGAGACCTTGGGAAATGTCTGTCTGCAGAGGTGTCTGTAGTATTAGCTTCTTTTGTATTGAAATGATTTACCCTTTTCCCTAGAGAAAGATTATTTAGCTACAAAATGTCAACACTAATGGTATCAAAAGCACAATGCAACAATGTGAGAGATCCATCTTCATTTTCCAGTCCCAGCTCAGTGATTTTAACCATATTGCATAAAAAGTTCCGAGTCTTAAGAAGTGACCATTTTTCTCTCCTTTCCAAACTTTGGATTTCTTTGAAGTGAGAGCTGCCAGCTGTGGTCTGAATCTTGGACTGACTGGAGACTATAACATTTGTTTTCTTTTAGTCTCATGGACATAGCTGAACTTAGGCACTAAGAATAAATAGAGCAGCTTATTAGCCACTAAGCTACCTGGCTGCCTCCATTGCATTTTTAAACCATTGCGCTATTCTGCCTTTGTGGTTAAGCAGCAATGGCCTTCAGAAAGGGTGGCCTCCCCCTCACCCCAAATCATTGCACAGGACAGTTTAGAGACAAAATTCAGACCTCTAATATGGGTTTCACTTTATCTTTTTTACTCCATAGGCATTTGTTTCTTACAAAGGGAGCTGGCTTGCAAGAAGAACTTCCGAAGGATGAAATGAAAAGGGAAAATAGAGAACACGCAGGTAATGCAAATGCCAGCAGCTTATAAGAATTGATAAGTTACTGAACATTTACAGACTTTTTATTTCTGAAGCTTTTTATCAAACTACCTGTTTGACTTGGTGAACACCTTATTTCCCACTTGATGGCAGCCACCACAGCAATGATAGATTGTAATTTGCATAAGGAGACAAACTCACAATCTACCTGTAATACAGTTTTTAAATTTAAATTGGTTTTAGATTGTGGAATATAATTACTCATCTAGAGCTAGCCTGGAATGCAGTTTACAGGATTGGCCATCTTTTATGAAGGTATGATTGATATCTTAATCAGTTCTTTACTGATCTTTACTGACCCGTATCATAACTTCATTATATCTTGTCCCTAAGAGGACACTCTTAAACTGTGCTGGCTTCAGTTCAAGTGTACATGCACTTTGCAGTCATTCAGCTGATATACCAGAGTTAAATTATAAATAAATCCCTAGAAAGAGCAGATGAAGCTACATGGAGCTCAGCCTGAACTGAAAATCTTGGTAAGCAGTACTGAATTTTGGGCTGAATCTCCATCCCTTCTGGTAGGTGTGCCCAGGAAAAGGATATACCATTAGGCAGGAAGGAGCATGAGCCTGTGCTTATCTGTTTACAACAGTCTCTGTGGATTCCTTAGTATCACAAGTTTTATTTTACATCTTTGTGTGAGTAGAAGAAAGAGGATGGAAAAAAGTACAGAATTAAAGAGATATGTTAGAAAAATGGAAGTCATACAGTTATGGATACATGAAGAAGTTTGTTGAAGTTCTGATCAGTCCCAGCCAGAGGTGGGCCTTTTGAAACCATCAGGCACCAGCAAACATGTTGACTAAGACTTCTACATTAAATATATGTTGACTTTGAAAACCTTTGCTAGACTTTTGCAATAGTTACCTGGAGGAGAAGGCTTTGTTCCAATAAACTGGGTCACTGTCTCAGGCAAGCGGGTAACTTGGCAGTCCATGTCCAGAATCTTCTGTCATCCTGAGAATCGGTCAACTACAGATGTGATCTCTTTAGGGGAGTAATAAGTAGACTAACTGTGATTCAGGAACTTGTATTTATGTACCTATAGATACACATACATGGATATAGAAGAAGTTTATACTTGTTTTTGCTGCCTTTCTTATTCTTTTTAACTATTCAGGGCTTTACAGGATTAAAGTTGAACTGATAAAAGTTCATTTTTTTCCCTGCCTCCTCCCACAGACCCATTAGTTCTAACTTCCAATCAGTTTCAGTCCCTGGGTCTTGATCAGAAATTGTGAACAAAAAACACATAAAAAACCCTAAGGAAAACTAACATTTGGCTTGAATTGCCAATTAAAAATACTACCAAGCTGTTCTTTGCATCACACGGGCTAAGCCATATTAAAGATTGCAGGCAATGCTCATACCATGTACTGATTCCGACTTCCATAAGACTTAACAATTACATACAGTTAATTTTTCTTCTCTTTAAAAAGCAGAGGCAGATGGAAAGAGCCTCAGAAGTGCCTTTCCAGAGATTTGGTCTCAAACAGATTATGAGAAGCCTCAAGACAGTGATGAAGAGCTGTGGAAAAAATTCTTCGCTCCAGCTCTGGACAGCTTGTTGTGCGAGGATGAAGAAGATTTCCAGGTATGAGTTAAAGTTATCAGGTCTTTCGCTGACACAAACATCTTTCAGTGTGGAGCATAAGCTACTGTTGGGACCACTCCATTTCCAGTGGTGTTATGGCATCCAATGTCCTTTACCTGTTGTGCAATGCAGGTGCTTGATCGTAGTCCTCTAGTGCTGTTTGGGACAAGTGGGTCACTCCATGTCCTTCAGATGCTGCGCCAAAAGAGCGCAGCTTCTGTGTCCTACGGGCCAGGCTCACATGGATGTTTTGGATGCCTTCAGGCATCTTTGATACCATGAGGCGCATGTTTTGGCAATTGAGTGGTGCCCTAGGAATCATCCCAGGGAGTGTCAGGATGAAATTCTCCCTGGAAAGAATTCTGAATGTCACCTAATGAGAGATTCATCTGCTTGGATACTGGTCCTTTAGAATCTGTGTTGCACAGTAGCATTAAAAGATCAACATTCCTTCAACAGAAAGCCAGGATGAAGGTGTTCCTGAGTGCAAACTACGTGGGTTGGGAAAATAGCGCACACTGGCCTTTGCTGTAGCTGATTGACTCTAACCCAGCAGAAAAGCTTCCCTTTCTTTCTCCCCCTGAATTAGTTTTCTGTTGCGTTAGTCAACCGAGTTGACTCAGAGGTTTGGAGAAAACCAGAGCCAGTGCAGATGTGGTGGAAGCACATGGCTGGGCTTGGACCTCTCTCTTTTTGGCAGGAGCAAGCTGTTGGATTAGTTTAATTCTTCTCACAGAACTGAATTTGAGATTAGAATTTGGGTTATAGAGAAGGTGTTATTGGTGAAAAGAAACAGGAGAAGAGGGCAGCAGGGCTGTAGCCTCCTAAGGTGAGCTGGCTTGCAAAAGAAGCCCATTATTACTGACGTTATCAAACACAACCCCAGGGCAGCATCTCTACAGTTGCTTTAAGAAGAAAAGATGCTGGTTTTTTTTTTTTGAAGAATGGTTGCTTTCCTAGAAATTGCAAAGGAAACATATTCTTTCTTCTTAAGGCATACTCTAAACTGGGGCCTCTGAAGAGAAGGCTGTATGTGGTTGGAGAAGCTGTGCCTACTTGTAAGGAACCAGAAGAAATGCCAAGCAGGAGCCACAGAGAAGAGGACACTGTTGGTAAATCAGATGGGCACATCACAGCTGAGATGATCAAGGCCTTATTTAAGGAAAATGTTGATGAAAACTAGACAAGCTGTGCTGTTGACAAAGCAATGTAACATTCTCAGTTCATTAAATATTTGCTCTCTTCTGTGTGGCACAGGGCTTTGAGGAAATATTTTAGAGTGCCTGAATCATGATTGTAAGTTTCATGAGAGGTATGTCTGTGTGCAGAGGCTAATTGAAAGGTTCCTTTCCTTACCACTGAGAGAGGTCTTGTGCACTTTTTGGGGTATTGAGTCCACGTAGCAGCACATATATCTACTAAAAGATCCAAGCTAATATTTAGTTTGTGTGGTCTCCACTTGCAGATGTGGAATTTCCTCTTGGTCAGACAGTGAATGGGTAAATGCAGGCTGCCATAAAACATAGAACTGTTACAAAATACTTAATCCTCTGCTAAAGCAGAATTAATTAATGCAAGCATAATTCAACTATTGCTATAAATTGAGTGTTTGAATGCTTTTTTATCTGTCTCCATAAGACCCCTTACTTAAATACATTGAAATAAATAAAAATTAATTTAAAAACAATTTAAAACCAGCATAAAAATCTCTAAGGTCTTAAATATTTTATTTGTTTAGAATTGGCCAAATATATTGTGTAAGCCTATATCCTTGGTTTGTGGCTGGTCTCTATGAACACATATCTTAGTGCATTGATGCAGTGGCGGGGTTTCCCTCTGGTTCCCTCTCAGCAGCACACAACAGTTCCTTCCCACATGTAGGAAGGAACCTGTGCATTTCCTCACTAGAAACTTGTGACAGTATTGAATTATCTGATTTAAACCCTTGACAGGTTAATCAGCTGTTTGGAATAAAGCTTTTTTAAAAACTTACATTTTAAACAACCTGTATCTCTGTGCAGTATCTCAGTGTATCTGTACTTCAGTGCAAACACTTTTGGTTTTCCGAGCACGCTCAGCTGTTCCTGTCCAGCAAGTGTCTCCTTGGGCTGCAGGTGAGTCCCGCTGTTCTCCGGGCTCCACTGACCAAGCTCCTCCGAGGCTGGGATCACAAGCAGACAGGTAAAGGTGGCAGACTCCACCTCACACTGACTCTCACTTCTCTGCCATGTGGTGAACAGTAAAGTGAGTTTGGACATGCCCTAGCTGTAACCCAGTGGAGTTACTGCGAAGGCTGAGGTGATTCCTATCCCTCGAGTGTCCAGGGAATGGGGATCCGCACTGGGGCAGCTCCTGCTGTGTCTGCAGCCCAACACAAGCCTCCCCGGGGCTCCCCTGCCTTGCTTTGAGTGCAGTGCAAGCCCCATGCAATGGCTGACTTGAAAGAGAGATTAGTTCTGCTCAGTGATTAGTTTAGCTTCTCCTTTAGATGCAGAATTAGAGTGTGGCTTATGCTGAATGGCTTTTCTGTTAAAGAAAGGCCTCTCCTTCTTCCCACCACTCCCCAAAGGGGATTTACCTTTTCTAGTGGTGTAAATGCAGGGCCCATCTCTAGGCTTCTCTTGGCTTATGCCCATAATGCGTAACACCATGTGCAGGACATATGGCAGGACAACATCAACCTGCACCTTGGAAAAAAGAACCCTTGCCTCCTCCAGTCAAGTTTAGCCTTTTCCCATAACTGCCTGTGTGGGCGAGAGGGAGTTAAAAAGAAATCCCAAACATGCTAATTAGGGTACAAGCCACAGGCAGCGTGCAGAAGCCAGAAGCAACAGCCTGCAGCAAAATGTATTTAGTGAAGTGTCCCAAATCCCCTTGATTTCTATGGGATTAGCATTAAGGCCACTGCGAGGCTTTCATATGGAGGAAGCTGGGTCTTCAGCCCAAGGCATCTGGATTTGATAAATTTGTTACTGGCAAAATCTCTCAGAAATGAGCAGCATGTTGTAAAACAGGGGGCTGATCAGTCCACTTTCTGGCAGCACGGCCAGTGCTTCCAAGCCCCACTTGGAGTTCACTACTCCAGTTAGGACCAAACTTACAGGAGTCACCCTTGCGTTCCCAGCACTATGAAATACCTTTTCTTTACTGTGTTACTGTTGCACGAGACAACTCTAGAATACAAGCAAGGGTCCAGGTGTCTCCACAACTATAATCCAAGATAAGCTTCAGTTGAGCTGAGGTTATGTATTTAACTAGAGCACAGCTCAAAACTTGCTGTTTCAACAGGAAGAAAAAAACCCAACAAGTATTCCTTGGAATTCAAAATTAAAGAAATACAAGCATCACTCAAGTTGCATGGAAATAAAAACTCTTTTAATAGAACTGAGGTCCATGAGCTGGAAGTGAGAAACATCAATCCATGGAAGGCCTAAAAAGCACAATGGGGGAGGGGTGTGCTGAGAGCCTGTATCCACTCCAGTGATGAAAGGAGCTGCTTACCTCAGCACACTGCTGGACTGAACCCTCTCTGAGCAACTGGATTGTACTGCTTTATAGTCTGGCAGTGGTGGTATGAGCTCTCCCAGCCTGAGCTGCAGGGAAGGTGGGTGACTTCCCTTTTGGTCTGGTTTTCGCAAGGTTTGCAGCCTCTGCTGCAGCAAGGTTATATAACAAGGCAATCTTTCCACACGTTCAGACCTGCATGTTTTGGGAAATGAGGGTAAGAGACTCGTTCTGCAGCATTTGTTCTTGTTTGGCTGCTTTCTGAGAGTGAAGTTATTAAACACTCTGCTTCTGTGGGCTAAAAGGAGTTTGCCAGAATAAGGTCAAGGCAGAAGCTAATGGACTGAAAAGTTACACTATAGTGACAAGCACAGAACAGAGAATCTAATGGTGTTAGCATCTTTAGCCACTGATGTTTTGCAGCTGGATGTTCCTCTGAAAAAATGCTTTTCCTTGGATTTTGAGTCAACTGTGAAAGTAAGGATGTTTTTTGCAATACTACCTTTCAGAGCTCACGTTCTGCAGTCTCCCACAAACACCGTATTGTTTTAGGACATGACATGGTAACAAGATGTCAACAACTGTTCCCATATGTGAACAACTGAACACTGAGCCATGCTGAAAACTGGGATTTACCATGGTGCTGGATCTTTCCTCCCTTTAGTGATTAAACTGAAACAAGAAGCTAAAATTGTATCAAATACTGCTTTTCTAAAAAAACTCCAGTATTTGGGCAATTGCTGTAGCTGGCACAGGGAAGTTCAGCAGTTACCACCAAGAACAATGCAGAGATCCACGCTATGAAAATAAACCCAAGACCCCAGTGCTCCTTGTGTACTGCAGCTGCCGGATATCCAAAGCACTATGCTTGCATTCAACACAATCTCTGTACCATTATCACCTCACATAAAAATTTAAGGAAGTTGGCTCTTTGTTCCAAGGCTTTTTGATCTTTGCTTCAGGAAATTTCATCATCAGAGAAGCAAGAAAATAATTAAATGCTTTACTCACTCCTAGACTGATCAGTTATCTCGGGGAGGCCATCTCCCATAGTATTACTCAACCTTCAGGTACAAAAAGGTGCTGAGTGGGTGGCAGCAATGTTACACCTTCAGGGAACCTGCCCAGGTTCTCTCTTCCTCACTCTTTCTCTTGATCCAGCCAGGATGCAGCTGAACAATCAGCCAAGTCCCTCTGCTCTCCAGTTTGTACTTGGGAAACAGCAGCAGCTCACAGATTTTTCTTGTTGGGCAAACTCAGTGGAAGATGTCAAGCCCGTTTCTGCTGTCTCCACTGTGGTGTGAGAGCTCCAAAGGTCAAGTCAAAAGATTTACAACAGGCCAAGGAGAAACCTCTTCTTCAGTTTACATATGCTCCCATTAGCACTGCTCTTTTGTCTATATTCAGCACATTTTTTCACTGTCCCTCACATTATCTTGTCAATCTTCACCTCCCATCAGTACTTAGTATCGCTCCCAGTGTTTTTAGCACTTAATTCCCATTTCTCTGTCACAATCTTTATCTCAATTAGGCCATGGCCTTTAAGTTGCTATTCATTTATGTTGCTACAAAATTCGTGTCAGGCTCTGGAAACGGGCACTTTTTGTCTAACGGAAGATTCAGGGTTTCACCCTGTCCCTTTTTCTTGCTGAAGGGCTGTTTGGCAGCTGGGAATGTCCGTGACTTATTCTGGCAGTTGGCTGAATAGCACTTCTGATGTCACAAAGGCACGCAAAGGCAGCCTTTAAACATGTCCTGAGGTACAGCTCTGTTTAGTTTGTTGTGACTTTGAAACAAAGAAGAGAAGCAGCAAAGGAATTTAGATCTGTCTTCTGATGAAGACTCTACATTTGGGCCATTAGAAAACTCAGGAGCTGATCAAATTCTTGTTCTGGCAAGAGTAATTGTCTCAAGAGGTAAAGCTAGTTGTTTTCATTATATAAGTCCCTGATTTAAAAAAAAATAAAAATATTGTGGTTATTCTGACACACCAGTTCCCTACACAAAGCTTTAAGAGGAACCACATCCCTCTAACAAAGCACTCCATCCTCCCCTGCTTGCTAGGGGCAGCAGCTTCCCTACACAGTTTGCTCCTGTAGATTAAACAGCCTTTCAACTCAATTCTGAAGAGAACCAGGTTTTCACAACCCCCTATTATTGAAAAGTGCCAGTAATTAAAAAACAAAGTATGTCTGTGCACCATGCTTTTTAAATTAAGCTAAACTGAGTGTTATTTCAGTTATACTGAAAGCAAACATATTTACTGGTAACAAAGCAAATGAGAAAACACTACTCAAGAAAATTCCCAAGCCAGTTTGTCTCTGAACAGTAAACCAAAAAGCAAGGGGTTTTAGCAAGGCCTTCAGCAAGAAAGCCTAATCTACACAGCAGCTGTTTCAAGGAACACAGAGCAGCAGTGAGTGAGCAGTAAAGGGTAACAGGAGTTCATTATCCCTGCAGAAGACTGGGGTTTGGATGTTTGCAATTCTTTGGCGCTTTCATGATTTGCACCCTCAAGTCCACAGCTGCACAAAGAGTCCAAGGGATCAAAGAGATCTAGGAACATAGATCTATCCTCAGCCAAAAGCCTCAAATTAGACTCTGCAGAGAACACCACAGGCCTAAAAAGAAGGTTGGCATCTGTTTTACCATAACCCAGCACATCAGGCTCTGGAGGAAGAGGAGGATGAAGGTCTACCTTCTTCCTTCACACAAGGTCTGGACTGTGTTTCAGAACAGTCTGTACCCTGGTAGTTACTGATGTAGCTAACACGTCACAGATGTGCACCTTTTTTCCAGCTGACACCCAACTCGAACAATTCATCTTTTTTATATTCTGACCAAAAGCAAAACTGAGTTGCTCTCTGAGGGCACAGACCCACACTGAAAGCCTCAGTGGTAGGAAGGCAAAATTTTAGTCAACTGTGTACAAAACTCCCCAGATCTGGGCATGTGCATTACATACTCTGTAATATGTTCAGGGTTTTTTTATTCATGCTTTTAGAAAGAAATTTTAAATCTACCAGCCTGTACTGCTCAGTTTATGATACCCTGGCCTTCAGGACAAGCCTCAGGCTGTTGTGAGGAGGAAAGTTCCACTTCTATCAGCTCTCCCTGTGTCTAATCGCAGAAGATAGTCTCAGCAAACTGTTCATAGCTTTTCCAGCACTATCTTCTGCTGGAAGATGAGAGAAGATAAAAATAATTTTTGGGGACATATTTATGCTTCTTGCTCAGTTATAAACAGTACAAGTTTATTGCCATGAATATTTTGAAAAACTAGAAGATGGTGAAATATCACGTTAGGTCAGGAAGGAGGAGACACGTTGTTACTGGAACACTGAGGCTGTCTGGGGCAACAGCCTGGGGAAGAGGCTGCATGGATCATGTCAGCCACAGGTTCAGAGTGCTGCACTTCCTGCAATACAATATGCATGTATGAAATACATTTGGTATTTTATTAAGTAAACAAAGCAATTATCAGTGCACATTTTAAGCAGCAAAAAGAAAAGAAGCACCTCAGACTTTCATACCGTAACAAAAGTTCTGTGGAAGCTGCATTTTATTTGAAAATCCACCCATTTTCGCTAACATACATTTTAATATTTTAAACAAAAATAGAATCTGCAGAGACAATGCAGCAAGTATGCTTAATTCATGTACAGAATTGCTTTCATATCATTGACTATCCTTCTGAAGGCCCCACTCCACCCAAAAGTTATGATGTATTTACACAAAGCACCGATCAACAGCGCTACTTTAATTCCTTGTGAACTAAATACCCACTAGACATATGTAAGGAAGCTACTTCCCCTTTTTTACTTTTAAAAGGTACATGATCATAAACATGGCACAAGCCAAATGAAAAGGCTTTCCCCCCCCAACACACAACACCTCGATTTATTTTTTTTTACAGAAAAGAAGGAAAGTCTTAAAGTGAAAGCAATTCCTCACATTCATCTTGGAAAGGCCTTATAATGTCAAATGTAAAAATAATGACATGCCAAGCACAAAGCAATAAAGTTCCTTCCCAATGCACTAATGCTGAATTAAAAATGTAGTGCTTCTTCTAGTCAGTTAACTGTTCCCTTGCAAAATCCTAGGCACAGAATTGACTATAAGGATTAATGCGTTTTACAGCTCTTCCCTAATTCCCATATATACTGAGAATTCATTAGATTCAGACCTTTAAAATATTTAGTGCTCTGTATGTCAGCTGAAAAGCATTCTGAATCAGATTCATTCTTTGTGGATAAAAATCAGACATACTGTATACATCCATACTCATTTTCATAAGGAGGTTTTTTTTGATACAATATTAATGTTAAATTGATAATCATAAATAAATACAAACAATAATACATAAGGAATGTATACTGCAAACTGAATATATAATTTTTAAAAAAAGTTAATTTCCATTACTGCTGTGCCTACATTTGTGAGGACTGAAGAAAAGGTAACTGCAGAATTAAGAGTTAGGATTTGACCCTCCCCTGCCCAGAGTCTTGTTTCGAGTTACGGTAAAGGACACATCTCCAATCCAGACAGCATTTCCAAACACCAATATCAATTTCCAGAATAAAGGCTTCTCTTCGTACGTTACCAATTAAGGACATTATTAGAAGCTGAGAGTACTGACATGTTAGTCACCAGGACAAAAATAGATCTTGGTCTTAATTCATGGCAATTCTTGGCTTTGTGTTGTGTACTGATGTCTTCTTACGGAGGTGTCCCAGCTTCCTTCATTGGTCTTCATCATTTCACTGCATCACTTAATGGAAGAGGAGAGTTTGGAGATTGAAGTTCATTTTTTCCTGGAAGTCGGAGTTTACTGCTGAGCACATCTTTTTGGAAATGTTCCTTTCTCTTCCATCTAACACAGTTACATAAACTGAATCTGGAAAGATGAAAAGCCCTTGAGTTAACATCCAACAGAAGCAGGACTTTACTATAAACCCGTTTTCTTCAAACATTTCCATTCTTCTGATGCCCAAGCTACCCCATGATCTGAAGTTTTGAACAGAAATAAAATATTTTAAAAAATCAGGGCCGGGAGACAACCAAAAGCCGCCAGGATGTTTTTCCAACGACACCAGCCTTTGGAACATCTGTGCATTAAAAATAAAACCCACCTAGTTATCCATGCAATATTGTCACCAGTGGCAGCATAACACAGACCAACACCATTATGAAGAGAGCTGAGGGTCATTTTTCATGTTGAACCAAAGATGCTGGTCAAAGCAGCTGCTGTGTGCAATAAGCCTACTCTCTCTTTATACTACGAATTCTTTAATTTCTTTTTTATGTTTTCACTCATTTTACTATTTAATTCCCACCTGCCCCTGACTGGTAAAAAACAACACAACTCCTCCAGTGCACCTCTGTACCAAAATGGATCCCTGGCACACTGCAACAAGCACCTCCTCCTGCATGAAGTGAACTCTCTGCTCAAGCCACGGGGAAGCGCACGAGCACTCTGCCAGCAGCACTCAGGGCTCTGCTGCTAACGGGGAACTCCAAATGTTGTCCTGATGAGACAGTAAATACCAGGTAGCACCAGTTCCTTCTCCCTAACTGCAGCAACTCCCACATGAGCTAGTTCCATTTCCAGTGGACTGAAGCAGAAACACTCAATCAGCCTTTAAACTGCTGAAGTTAAATACGCAGAGTTTCCAAGTCACTTCCACAGTGCTTCCAACTCAACAAGATTTGGTTTCATTTCCTTCAGAAACAGTTCTAGCCATGTTAATAAAACTTGAATTAGAACTTTATTTTTGTTTCATATCACAAACACCAGCATCTCCCCAGAAGAATGGACAATACCTAAGTTGTTCTACAAGAAATCCTGGAGAGAGAGCTCTGCAAAGGGATCCTTTCCTGAGGCTCTGTGAGGACTCTGACTGGAAGGGCTGGATGCTGCAGACAGCTAGTAAGAAAGACGACAGAGAAAGGGAAAGAAAAAGAAAACAAGGTCTCAGAATGACAGAATATGAAAGCTGAACGTGTAATGAAAGGACAAGGGGAGGTTAAGAGGCAAACTTGGCAGAAATCAACTATTAAAACAAGGTGTTTGGTCATATGGAAAACAAAGCCTCTTCAATGGTTGGTGTAATGCAGAAACAAGCTGGACATGACCCTCCAGAAAGGAAACGCCACTAGCATTTGCCAAACAAGCAGATAACCTCACACTTTCACAGCACTTTTCTTCAAAAGAAGATACAAAACATTCAGCCTGACTCCTGAAACAGGTTAGTCTTCTCCCTGCTTTACTGGGAAAACTACAGCCTGGCAGGGAGAGATTATGCTGGGGTCTGGCCAGAGAATGGCAGCTTTCCAGATGGTTTCTCCAGAAGGAATAGCTCTCAGCATCTTTTCTTGTCATAATAGAATGCATATAAAAAGAGGCTGGACAGCAGAGAATAGATAATTCTCAATTTGGGACCTAGAAGGAGAATATGGGATATATTCTGTGAGTAGGAGAAAAAAAAACAAACATGGAAAAAAGATGTGCTTCAACCACTACTGCGGCCATTTTAGGTGAGAACTGAAGATTGTGACTGATAGTCTGCACACTCATAAAAATTGCATCTTACAGTCATGGACCACACCACAAACTCAGTCATATAAAGCACATAACTTAGAGGTGGGTAATATTGGCATTCCAACTGCTGCTGCTGGGAAGGACCAACAGTCTGTGGGCTGTCCTTGCAGGAGTATCTGCTATTTGTTGATTTATTTTTCCTTCCATGTTAGTTCTTCTCCTATTATAAATGGTGGTTTATTAAATCCTATTTGCCCTCCCTCTGGGTAGAACATGCATGTTTCTGCAGTTACAAATCAAAGTCAGCATCCTCCAATTTGGGTTCTTCACTGGAAGAGTTTGTTCAGAACCAAGTCACTTGCACTCCATGCCCATGGCAAAAAACATTGCATGAAGACCTTTTCCTTTGGAAATGCCAGGCACCTGCCAACCTATGCATGACAGGGAATCTGCTTACGGGAGTTGCATGCAGAAGTGCTCGGAGAGTAAATATTGCCATTGCACATTTAAATTTTTCACATGAATGTCTATCTCAGAAACCACATGAGCAGAAGGACTTCCTTCAGGATCAGTACATGCTTGATCTACATTGCAATCTTCATCTCCTCTTGAAACCCCACTCCCAATGGGGCACTCAGATCCAGTCACCATAAATAGATTATGGAAAAGTCATGAGACAGAATGAGAAACGCTTGAGAAGCAGTTTCAGGATGTCAGAATTTCCCCTCTTAAACCTGGTTCTTCCCTTTGGAAAGCCATAGCCCAGCACATCCCACCACTCTCCAGGATTTGAGGCAGACTAGTGATATGGTCCAACAGAGTCCTAACTTCAGCAAGGCATGCCTGCTGCCGCTTGATTTCAGGAGACATTCTTCCTCTTCATGGTCAAATGCCTTGAAGTCACATACTAAAAGTCCCATCAAACTGAGTTGGCAAATCTCCAACTCATATCAAGTCCAAAGTAATGTCCCAGTTTGAAAGCAGTGTGGAAGACTGGTAGGTTAGAGTCACTTGTGCAACATCAGCATGTAACCAGACACAGGGGAAATTTCAGGAAGCCTGTTCAGGAAAAAAACCTGACAATGCTATTACCTAGATGCCACAGTTAAATTCTGACAAGACACAGCATCTTGCAGTAAATACACATTTTAACAAGATTCCTCTAATTATTAAAAAGGACACCTAAAAAAAAAACCACAGGGAAGGTATAGTCAGTTTCCTACATTGCACCTCTCCAGATTACTGTTTATAAATAGATCTGAAAACCAGGACCGAACTTAGCAGTTGCTAAGGAGAAGCATTTAAAACAACAGCACTGGCCATCAGTTTCTCTAGTGCTGATCTAACTGGAGCTGTGGTTTTGGTGCCCCTACTGCCCAGAGCTTGTGTGATGTGAAATGCACAGCACTGCGCTGCTCAGACAGCTTAGTCTCATCTCCAACATCAGCCTCACTTCTCACTGCCTCCAACAAAGGCAAAGCTCTCTGGAGTCACAGTAAAACCTAAGAACCCATCCTCGAGCGAGCATTGGGCTGATTCCCATCAATAGCTACATTCTGGTTTCCATGAAACAAGTCTGTCAAGTTGTTTTAGGATATATTTTAGTGGTAATGTGACAAAGCAAGCATCTGTAAGGTCTACTTTCTGGCATAAGTCTGCCCTGAACTCATACCCTGTTCTTAGTTTCAAACACCCCTCAAAAAAAAAATCTGCCTACACCCAGCCAAAAAACAACCACAAAACACACCCACCCACCAAACCAACTTAGTCATTTGCACATTTACCTATTCTCCATCACCCAGGTGATCACTCCAGCTACTTGCCCTGTACAACTGGCTGTGTTAACAACTGCAGTGTTACAACAGATGTTAGCAGTAGGCTCAGTGATTTCTTTATTCTATTTTAAATATTAAATTTTGCACTACCCATCTGCTTTCCCCCTCCTAAGGCTATGTCCTTCTGGGGGCAATCACACCAGAACGTGTGACATGTGAAGGCACACGGATTTGTCATGATAGTACCACTTAATATCGGCCAACACAACACCATTGTTGGTTTAACAGTCAAGCCCTGCTGCTGCACATTGCAACACTCAGGCCTTGTGACGGGCAGCTACATCCCAGCCCCTGTACATCAGTCAGATCTGGCTTGTCTGGAAGATTCTGCATTTACTGTATCACATCTGCCATCCCTCTGCTTGAACCACTGATTCAGCCTGCCCCCTCCTCAGACATACACACACACACTCTTCCCCCTCACCAGCTACAATGTAATCAAACAACTCCAACCATTCTCACTGTTCTGGGTAGCATGTGATAGTTTGCAATGAGTAATGTCCACTGTTTTACCACGATGAAAACTTATTTTCCTTCTCAGGAGGGAAATACTGACCCTAATGCAGGATAAATATTTTCAAAGAAAAATTACATACCTTTCAAAACTATGAATGCCTTCTGCACTCAGATTTTCAAAGAAGCGACTGTTCTAGTTTCATTCCCAATTATTTTAAATTATTTTGCCCTTAAAAACCAAATTACCCTTGCTTTTAACTGCAACAATTAGGAAAAAAGTTGCAAGCACGTGAAGAGAACACTTGGAAGAGAAGCAAACCAGGTATATCTAGATTAGAAAAAACGTATTTATTAAGACTAATCCTTGAGAGTATCAAGTTAGGAACAACAGTTTAATTCATACAGAAACTGGACAACATTAGGACGCCTATTTTCCCAGTCTGTTCTCAACTCACTACAACTTGGCAATAAAATTTTTGGCAACAACTTCATATCTGTCATCATGCTTTTAAGTACCTTCAGCTTTCTTTACTGTAGACAACACCCAAGATCTATCGGGAGACTGGAGGTGATATAATCTGGTGCTTTAAAAGTAAATATGAAAAACAATTTAGTTTTTGGCAGTGATGATGCCATGGACAAAACCAGTATTAGAATAATGGTGTTTACAGTGATCCACATGGGCAGTTTGAGCTGTGCACCTTTCAGATAACCATTATTTATTCTTCAACATTTGTTTGCTTACCCCAAGAACACAAGTTTCTATTTCTTTGACTTCCCTTTTTCTATTTCTGGCACAACAAGAGCATTAACTAAACTTAAACTGAAATACACTCTCAGAAGAGCCTCAAGACTCAGCATACAGTAATTTCAGTGTGATAAAAGTGTAATGCCCCTCTATGGCTATACATTAATAAACTCTGCTGTGTATGGGGAAGCTCTCACATGCAGCCCTTGTTTCATTTAAGATGCTTTACTGATGTCTGGCTTCTGAAAACTCAACACCTTCCAGCAACACAGACTGTGCGTCTCAGGGAAAACCCTTCTTGGTCACAGCAAATGCTGACTCAAAGGGTGTGTTTTCAACAAAATTAATTCTCACAGGAGCCAAACATTGTCAGATAAGAGAATAAATATAGCTCCACACACCTCACTTGTGACTAATTCCTCTTTCTCCTGCCCTGACACTCAGCTGGGATTCAACCTAGGCCACGCCCTGCAATGTCAAATGAAGCAGAAAGGCTCACTGAGCTATTCAGGCCCATCTACCTGTTCATAACTGAATCAGGCAGGTAGGCAATTGGTTTTTTTTTTTAAGGATTGTTTCAAAATTAGTTTTTTTTAATGTAGGAAAAATTCCTATCCTTGAGGATCCTTTTACTTGGTCAATATTTAAAATCTGTCATAAACACTATTTGTCCTCTTGAAATGGTATAAAACCCATGTGAAAAATACCAAATCATTCAAGTGACAGTGAAGGCGCAAAGCAGCCCTCGGAAGTCCAAGAAAAAGTCAGTTGAGAACTGCATTTCCAGCTAAAGAAATCTAACAGCATGCCTTTCAGATAAAGCACTTAAAAAAAGTTATTTAAAAAAAAAAAATCTATCCACCAGGCTGTATTTTAAAGAAGACAATGGACACCCTGCCCACTGGCAGCACACAGCAGAACCTTTCTTGTTAAAGGATCAGACTGAGGCACTCAAAAATGCTTGAGGCTCTTTTTAGTTCCAGCTTACTGCTGAATTCTCTTCCCTTCACAGTCTAGTCCCAAACCCTGCACTTACACCAACCTATATCTATCTGAAGTTATACATCAATGCTTTACACAGTCACCTGTAGAGACAGAGCTCTTTATAGTAAGATCAAAATACAGGCACAATATATTTCATTTTTTAAATAGAAGTCTGAGGTACAGAGTGAACTTTGAAAAAGAAACATCTGATGGGTAACTAAAACCACACTGTTAATCCTGGAGCTTCAGTCTGCCAGCTAAACTTGGCTTTGCCTCTAACTGCAGTTCACAAACACAAAGTCTTAATGATCTCAGAATTTTCCCAAAATAGTATGAATGTGTTCAAGGTTATCCATCCCCTCTTCCTCCTACTTTTTAAAATGTTTTTCCTACTGTAAAAAAAGCCCCTCTCTTCAGATGCCTATTGGGTTATGAAAGTGAGTTCAGATAGAAATTTCCCAGTGAGAGACATTTGTAAAACAAACAATAAAACAAACCAGTAACAGGTATGTATTTAACTCCAGTATCGATGCAGTCAATTCAGAGTGGCCCTTCGGCACGCTCATTCCAGTGGGTTAGGCAATGAATCTGGACACAACACACCCCCACAAGCAGGTAACCAGGGGATTTTAAGGAACACTCCATCTAAGGTAGCACTTAACATGGAAAGGCCAGGTAGATTGGTATTGCTATTGCACATCTTCACTGTGCCGCAAATGCAGTCTCCTGCAAAACCATGGAGGAACACAAAACCCACTGGAGACCACCACGGTTAAAACTAGATGGATATGCCATGTGTCTCCCACTGAGATGGTCAAGACCAACAACTGGGTGTTGGGTTGAGGTTTCACCAAGTTTGGTTCCACAATCTTTTCAAAACTATCTAATGCAGTCATGGACATAAAAGGCTACACACACCCTGTATGGCCCCTGCAAGATGCTGTAATACAAGCACACACCTTGCACCTTGGGTACTTTATAGTCTAATGCTTTTAAGTGTAACAGGGGAAAGAACAGTGACACAGATACTTAGGAAAAAGCTGTAATAGCCAATCTCACAAAGCCACACTCTGAGGGTAAAGCAGCATGGAACGTGACTTGGGGGAAAAAGCCCATCTTCAGCAAAGAGCACGGATATCAACTTTTCTTGTCCTTTGTTGTTGTCACATTCCCAGAAAAAAAAAGCCTGAAAAAAACCTACCCTCTTTGGTAACACAAACTTGCTGCTGCCAACATGGATACAAGCAGATAGGAAGCAAGGCTCCCATGAACCACTGGGCTTGTGCAATAATTTGTCCAAAACAAATAAGAAATATTAATTATATCTATGTATAAAATTAACATATTAAATATACTTCTAAGGAAACTGCCTCATGTATAATTCATTCCCAGCACCAATAACTTGAATATACACACCTGTGCTCCCGGTACAGGGCCAAAGGGGTTTGGTGGTCTCATGACTGGCTGACTGTATATCAAAGTTGGCTGTGTCATTACTGGTATGCCTCCCATCTGTGATGGCTGAAAAAACCCAGACAGCATGAAATCACACAGAGCATTAATACACTGCAAGTTTTTAAGGAGATAAAGGAAAATGGCAAATGGGTGAAAAGTCTTGGTCATATCTGAGATACCCAATCATGTGAGATCCTTCTACAATATTCTGCAAATAAAGGTTATCAGAAAGGAACATTAGAGCCTTTCCAAAGAATTCTCTCAATAACAACTGAGCCCATTCAATCTCTTGCTGCAAAGATCTGAAGCACTAAACACTTGTTAGACAAGCATCTGTGCTGGTCTTTCTGCTCCCAAAAGTGAGGTCTGACAGCACTTCCCTGACTGCCTCTGAAAGCACAAGCACAGTTTTACAGATAGCAGTGCAGTGCTGACAGAGTTTGGGACAAAATTGAAAACTGAGAGCTGTACGTGCAATTAATGTTAAGTCATTATGCAATCAAAGTCAAAGTGTTACCAACACTCCAGCTGAGCCAAATTATGAGTTTAATGTGTATTAATGGTCTTACAAGTCAGGTTATATTTAACACAGATGCCCATCTCTGGCACTGCTTTTGGCATTCCCCTCAGGCTTGTGCTGACAGCCAGCAGCAGTCCTACTGAAGCAATCCCCATTCCAGGCAGCTTTTCCCTGACTAATCCTGGTGGTGGTGGTACTTCTCCTATCATACCAACCAGCTGTTTGGGCAATCACAGGGTGAATCCATTCAAGAAACTGACCCTGATGAAAACATCCTATAAAAAAAATGTAAGAACAACTGAACAACTGCTGGCCCAAGGCAGACACAGGAAGCTGCAGCCAGGGAATGCCCAGGTGCAGTGCTACAGCACTAAGGAAGCTGCCTGTCCCAGCACACTCACACCAAGGGAAAAGCCTACACTTAAGCAAGGACCATCCTCAGAACTATGGTCTCCACTGCTTTTAGGAAAAACTGAAAGGTTTTACAGCAAAGGTTGTAAATTGAGTAAACATTTCAGAGATTCCTCATGGTAAATGTCCTGAGTAAAGTCTGAATGAGCCAGGGCAGATTACAGGATGTGCTACGGAGCCCACTGGTCATTCCATAATGGCCCATCTCACCCACCTGCTCAGATGCTGCACGCGTCTGAACAAGCAGCAGCTACTCAGAGTAATACAGCTACGGCTCCTTAATTTCAGTGCCCATTTCACATTGGCATTTAAACCCCACAATGAAAGTTGCTTGACATAACAAGAAAGATTACTTCCCATACACTACATATGTTACCTTCCCCTGCTGCTGACTCAAAATAACTATGAAAATGCTGCTGGTACCATAAGTGCAAAGTTGTGTAGATCAAGTTTGAATCCACGCTAATGTTAGTTTAACCGTAAGAGCTTTGATGAAGAATATGGGAGTTCATGGATGGGTAATGGGGAATGATATGATATGATGTATCATACTCTCCCAAGAGGCCCTCAAGAACACAGCTGGCCACTTCTGCAGTTCACTTACTGAGCATACACAAGTTATAAGTCATTAAACTACCTTGGTTATATGATGAAATTTTTTTTCTTTAATCTGTGAGGCATTTAATAGAATAACTGCTTCAAGGAAGTTTTCTTGCCTTTTATTCACTCAGGAAAGCTGTGCTGCATCAAAATCATACTAAAAAGAAGAGCTAAGGCAACATTTCAGAAATATTTTAAAATTTAAGGTAAGAACAAAAATTTTCAGAACAAAAAGCAGGAACGTCAGGTTTATGTCAAAAGCCTTGAGGTACTGGTGTGTCACTAAGAGATCCAATACTCAATCAAAACCACGCCATATTGCAGTGTCACAAACTTGCACTTTTGTAGCAATTATCATCACAGATACTTGCTCCCAACCTCAGCACAAGGTATTTAAGGAAGGTTTCACTTAACTAAGAAAATATTACTGTTTTGAAAGCAGCTATTTATACTGACATGATAAACTTACTTCTACGATACACTTATTTCTATGCCAATAAAGACCACCAAGAACAGAAATTGTGTTAATTTTCATAGAATCACAGAATGATTTGGGTTGGAAGGGACTTCAAAGAAGTTTATTAAAAAAACCAAGTGAAGTAAGGAAGGGCAGACAATTTCAGACAAACACCATGTAAGTGGTTCAGAAAACCAGAAGTTAATAATTTGGTGAAGAATAAATGAATGGGAGCTGAAATTCTGTCTTCAGTAGAATAGTTCAGGAAAACAAGAGCTACCAAACTATAAGTAATCAAACAATACACAGCATCTGCCTGGTTGGAGTTGTAGGAGTTCCACTCACCATCACGTAGCCCATCATCCCTGTTGGTGTTGTGGCAGGATAGGCCATTACAGGGGGTGCCTGGTGTGAGAAACAGTGGTGAACTGAGAGGAGAAGAGACCACCTGCATACTGTAAGACATTGCTTTCTAAGGATCAACTGCAGCACTCAGCTTATTATGAACACAGCAAAGAATAAATAGGATTTGCAGTCTGGTGTTAAGAGTGTATCCTAATTATTTCAGATGGAATACAATACCTAAGCTAAAGTTTCTGGGCCATCTTGGCAAATCTCCAATAATGTATTTGCTCGTATCATGTTAGGATTCTGGCTGTCTGAACTAAACCACAAGTACCACTCTCTCAACGTCCTGTTTAGAGAACACACTACAAGACTCAGAGAAGGTTGAGAGAAAATATTCATGAAGCAGAAGCACTTTTTTAATCCCATGAAGTACATACTTATATTTCAGTATCAAAAGTATGGTGCACAAGGAGTCTTAAGAGAGAATTTGAAAGGCTGAAAGACCAAATGACCATTGCTTCTGCTGACACTTACAGGAATTCGCTTTAGCCAGGATGGACCCACTATGGAGATTCTCCTAGCAGGCTTTGATATAAATTAGACTCTCACAGGAATAGCCAGTTTGCATTCCCTCTCCCTCACTCGCTTCATTCACTGCATTTGAACATGCTAGAAGTCCTCTTAGTACTTGGCAGATATGTTTATACTACCCTGATGTACTTACTGTACTTTCATGAAGGTACAGTACAATTGCTGTCAACAGACAAAACCTAGGTGAACTTCTGTTTTGTAAACAGCTTGGCAATATATATGTAGAAAAACAGCTGATAACTCTTAGAAATATAAAGACAGTTCTTCATCTCTTACCCATATTCTTTATTCTACAGTTTAATATCCACTTTCTAAATTAGTATTAACTATTACAAGGACAAAAAAGTTGGGATTTTTTTTTCAGACTAAACTAGTGCTTACAGATATTCAGATAGCTTGCTGTCTACCCACTCCACCTCCTGTTAGTCTCCCCTTTTAGAAAAAAACCAGTAATTTTCATGCTTTTGCTGTGGGATATCTATTCCAGACAAACACCATAAGCATTTCTTGGTACACAGACATTACTGCTATAGCAAAGAGGCAAATGATAAACCATTAATCATACTGGATTACTTAAAGCAGATAAATTGTTTCATCAAGAATAGAGCATCAGGAAAGCTGCATCTGGTTTCAGTTCTAAGGTATCAGCTGCTTTTTCTTATATAGTAGAGCCAGTGCGACTGGCATTTCAATTGCCATGAGAACGGCCAGAGAATCATCTGGACACTGTATTTGCCATGTATTTCACACAGTGGGCAAAGCTATCCTGAAAATTACAACTTTTTCTTGTATTGCTTGTGTACACACACCTACACAAACATGCTGAATAAACTTATTGTTGAGTGCTCAAATATGGACCTACCACCCTTTAGTTACAGAGTTACCCTGGAATAAAAACAGAATACAGGGAAAGACCAATATTACTGTTGACATAAAGAAAAAAGTCCTTTGAAGTGAAAGCCTGCATTCCTCAGAGAGCAAGCACAGGTTATTTCTGGCCCTCTAGAAACTATCTGCATTAATTTTCTTTTTTTTCTTATGAGCATTCATGACATATTGGTCTCTCCCCACTCAAAAAAAAATTTAAAAAAATCAAGATCTACCATAAATGTGGATCAAGTGCCATGTATAACAGAAGCCTGTGAGGTTTCATGCAGTTATTCAAACACAATATTTTTATCTTCATTCAGAATTCACCAAATGCATTAAAGGCAGCACAGACACACACCCCAGCTCTCTGGCAGCAGATGGTACAGTTTAAAGCAAGGAAAAATAATCTTGGTATTTCCCATGCCATCATTCGAGTCAAGAGCCTGCACACCACCTATGAAGTTTGTGTATGCTAGGAAAAGCTCAATTTTTGGCACACCAAAGATTTTCAAATGAGAAATGTGTAAATAGCGAGGAGGTTATGAGATTCTGCAACAGCAGTGGTTAATATCAGCATGCCAGTCGATTGCAAAAAGGCTGTGGGTTGTTTCACTTACGTATTGTGGAAAATGCATGCCATTCTGTATTTCCCAGGGAGAACAATTACATAATGCAATAACACTGGATTAGAAGCAAATACTTACACAACAGAATATACACAGATAGCATTTTAGTTCACAAATACATTAAATGTTTACTCCAACACATTCTTGTAATTCAAGTCATTCACTGAGACAACACACCTGTGATACTGTCACTGTTATTAGGTTTGACATTGGTTTGCATAGTCCATTTATTTGGTATATGCCTTTTTCACCTAAGATTTTTAAAAGCATATTTATTTAGCAAGCAGCAGCAACCCCACAATAAATGGACCAGCAGAGGAAAACAAAGATTTCTTTTTCCCCTCACATTATTTCTTTTTCAAGTTTTTTATGTTTATAGAACAGTTTCACAGGAAGTATCTCAACAGTGTATCAATAATAAAAGCTGTTAAATGTAATGACTTATCACAAGATGTAGATATAAGACATGAGTTATTAAACAGGTTCAAACACACAGGTAAACTCAAACCACCAGTCATTAAAGCAGGTAAGTAGTTACAATTTCTTCAATATCTACACACCCTCCAGTAAGATCCACAAACATACTTCTCCCTACATAAAGGTAATGAGTTGATAAGGGACACCTGGTAGGGACAAGGTGGTGGATCCAGGGAGACAAGTTCTACCTTTCCAAATCCACAAAGTTGCATTACTACACTGCGGATTCAACCTCCCCCAGTCAGAGCCAGATGCAATAAATCCTTGGGGGCAGTTTGTTACCTGTTCTGTCCATGTACAGTTCTCCAGGTCATTGGTGAAAGGGTGAGTAGGATTCACATGCAAAAATGTTCTGTGAACATTGTGAAAACTACTTCTGTAACGTCTTAACATGTAATTAAAAGCCCACCCCCTACACTGTTACCCCAAAATCCTTGCCAATATTACCTGTTAAAATAAACATGAACTTGCCATCAAAACTGACATGGATTAAAAGCAACTGCACACACTGCGGCAGGAAAGCAGTAGTTATGCACATTAAGAAAGCTGTAGCCACAGACACCTCTCCAAGTATCAGTGGGGCCAGTTCCCATCCCCATGGCAGGTCGAGTTACAGTGTAATGATGCGTGACCTATCAGTGCACCCGAAGGGCACTTTCACCCTCTACTTTTCTAGACTGCAAAGTGCCTCCTCACTCCTTGGAATTCAGAGTTTTATGTCATAAACTCATAGAATGGTTGGGTTGGAAAGTATTTTGATGATCAACTAGTTTCAAGCCCCCTGCCATGAGCAGAGACACCTCCCACTAGACCAGGTTGCTCAAAGCCCCATCCATCCTGGCCTCAAACACTTCCAGGGGCCGGGCATCCACAGCTTCTCTGGGAAACCTGGGCCAGTGTCTCACCACCCTCACAGTAAAGAACTTCTTCCTAGTATCTAATCTAAACCTGATGTCTGTCAGTTCAAAGTCACTGCCCCTTGTCCTGTCTCTAGATGCACTTGAAAAGTCCAGTGAGTGAAACCCAGAGGCCCCCACCACACCATGAGAGAGGCTGCTCAAACACTACTGAAGTTTGTGCTAAACCTTCACATCACATCACAAACTATTTACTAGAATCACACAGCCGAGAAAAACAAATCCCAGCAGTACACACCTCCAACTGACCATTTCTTCAATTTTCTATTACCCTTTTACTGCAACTATAGACCATTTTCAAATTCATCCATTATACATCACCCTGCAGATCTAAATTGCAGGGAACTCACTATTTTAAAATAAGCATTTGCTTACCAATGTTGGAGCATTCCACGCAGTTGTAGGTGCAATCTTGGGTTGCCAGTTGGAACCACCTGTTAGTTTCTTTTCACCTGGCTGAGTCCAGTTTACATCACTTCAAATAAATTTTTTAAAAAATTGTTAGAAAACATTAGACTTTCGTACAAAACTTCCTCAGGTAAACACCATTTCCACTTGGGAATGAGACTTCTTTTATTAATGAAGCTCATTTAGCAAAGGAGTTGATAAAAAAGTTTCATGTTCTCATGACAACATGTTTTGGCTTGGATAAGTAAGAAAAGATGTTCAGCATGAGCCCCCTCAGCATCTCAGTCAAGTTGCCCAGAATAGGTAAGTTAGTGTATCTGACTTTGGTCAAGACGTTTGAGTTAGCTCTCAAGACACAATATGAGATTTCTGAATGATTTCAGAGTTGGCACAGATGGTCCCAATAAGCTTGAAATTTGCCAATCCCATTTCTCAACTTTGCTGCTAGAGCAGATGTTCACTGCCCTTGAACACACACATCCTGCTTCAAAATTCACCTGTCTAAAGGTCAGTCTCAAGACCGAGGTCGCAGTTTCACAATCTTTAATACTGCTTTGCTCACACTCTGATCACACCAAGTATTTAAGGAGTGCTATGATTATCTGCAACAACTACAAAGAAACATTTTGATGAACTAATTTTTTTAATATACTTGAAGTCTGAAAGGACTCAGAGACAGGACACCTTGCCTGCTGCTATCACTGTCACTACCACTCAGTCTACAGTTCATCTTCCAACAGCTCTCAACAATTCATTACACCTTGCACAACAAGTACAATCCCACACATGCTCTAAAGGCTAACGTTACGTTGTTATGCACAGGTTTCAACATGTACATTCATGAAAATTTACTATCATGAAAATCCAAATGCTCAACTTCTGATTAAGCATACTCACTTTTTAGTAGTTCCATTTCCAATGCCCAAATCTGTCACAAGGGAGAAAAAGACTACTGAAATTCTGTTTGTTTAGAAGAAATAGTAAGTATTTACATGTTAGCGGTTCCATACTTACTGCCTACAAGATTGGCTAAAGATGAATCCAGATCATCTGACACTAATTTATTAGGCGGTACTTTGGCAACTGGAAGACTCTGGTTTTGAGAGGCCACTGTTGGTTTTAGGAGACCACCTAGTTCATCAAAGCCTTGGAATGAGAAACATAAGTGATTTGAATCACAGGCCTCCCACAAATGTCATGGCATTCAATTAACAATGGCTAAAATACAAAATTTAACCTGGTGATGCTACTCTATACAAGGACAAAACTCATTATGCCTTTTGATAAAAAAGATATTTACTACAGAAATAAGATTTCACTTCAGTGGTTTAACCTATGTGACAATTTTACATGGAATGGATTCATAGTGACTGTAAAGCAATCAAAATATAAAACAAAGAAAAAATATATGAAGTGTTTCAGTCTTACAAAAACATGTATTTGCTTTCAGCAAATCACTGGCTTACAAAAAAAAATCTGATGTCAAGTCTAATGCCAAAAGATCAGAAAATATTTACTTTCCAGATGCTCAAAAGAACAGAAAGCACTATGACTTCAATCCAAATTAACAGTGTATTAACTGATCATTTTCTGAAGCAATCATAATGTCAAAAGAGGAGGCAAAGCAGTGCTGAAAACCATGTTGCAGATACGTAAAATGAAGATGCAATTTTACCTCTTCCAAACACACTCTACAAATACAGACTTAATTCCAGCTGACAGCATATAAAAATGAAGGCTGTTCACTGTGTGAAGTTTTAATGTACAAAATATTTAAGTGAAGGAAATCAGTGTAAACATTTCAGCAGAGCACAGAAATAGTCTGTAAGGAAAAATTATTTGATTAATGCTGTTACTGACTTTTTAAAATCAGCTTTCTTTTCTTCATCTGAACCTCTGTCCCAGTAGTGTAAGTATATACAGATTAAGAGACTTACACCTCAAGAATAAAATAAAATACAGGAAAGGACACACGTTTTTTATTTTAGCAAGTGTCTTACCACCAGAATCTGGGACAACATTAGAAGATTTGTTTCCAAACACAGACTCAAAGTCAACATTAAGGCCAGCTGATGGCTGTGGTTGAGCAACAGGAGATGGAGTGAACCCTGTGGGGAAAAAACAGAAAAGAAATTGTATGTTTTTATACAACATTTCCTACAAATCCACCTTTATGCAGGACAAGCCAAATAAATATTTCAGCACTGCAGAAAGACTAGGAATACCTCAGAAGTCCAGATTATACCCTGACACTGAGCAGTTTATTTGGTCTTTATTTGAAGTTATTCTTCCAAAGGAAGATTTTGTCTCAAAAACTGGACAGACAGGCCATAAAAGACACTACCCTGCAACTGCTTAATCTCTGGATTAATTATTGACACCTTCCTTATGCTTTTACCATATTCTTACAATAAAATTACTGAGGAAAAAGTCACCATGCTTCTCCAGGAAAAGAAGCTGGTTAGTGTGGAATCTGTTTCAAGATTATCTGACTGAAAATTATTCCCTCAATGTTTTACATTAATCCAGCAATTCTCTTAGATACAACTGGAGTAAGATCCAAACCATCCCAAGGTGCCTGAACTAATAATGCCTTTGATTAGACACTCTTAACACTAATCATTTCCATAGCTCTTAGTTATTTCTTGACAGACATTTTGCAGTTGACCATGTTTTGCAGTCAAATTTCTAGAAATTATGGCAAGATATGGGGAGGTATAGCCACATTTCAATTCCTAGCGCTGTCTAAACTTACTCCATTTGTCTCCCATGTATCTGTAGAGTTCTACAAATACACAGTTACTTTCAACACTGAAAACTTATTGCAGTATGAAGTATTGCATGTGATGTTCAGCAGCATCAAGTTGATAGTTCAGTAATACAGAAGGTAATAGCCATGTGTTTGTAATATTTTTTTAATGTTATATATGATCACACAAGCACGTGCATGTGGCATCACCTCGGTATTCAGGCAATAACAGAAGTAATTACTGCTTTATATGAAAAGCACCAAAAAAAAAGCAATGCCACCTTGAAAACTGGCTCTTCTATTTTCCAACAAAAAATATGATGACATGGAGAAATGAAAGGATCACAACTACTTCAGCAGTGAGACACTGCAGTGGGTAGAAATAACTGACAAAGAACACTCCCAGAATTTCGTTTCACTTGCGGGAACAGCACCTCATTTCAGTCTTACTGTTTTTCTGAAATAAGTCACATTTCACCTAAAAAAGTTAGTAACTACAGGATGTTATTCTTCAACATAAACTTCATGGAAAAAAAAAACCAAATTTGGATTACCTGTTCCTTTTTGTCTCAAAGGAACATAAGACTCCTAACCCCATCACTAAAATTTAGACAATGTAGTTTTCATTAAAAACAAATCAAAGTAAACTGCATACAGCAAAACATGGGAAGCAGTAATGTGGGAAAAGAGAGAGTAAATAATCAACAAACCAAAATGAGTATCTTTATGACATGTATACCATCAAGTTGTAAACAAGCCATTTCAGAGACTCTGAACTGCAGATAGGAATTCCTTTGATGGGATGTCCTGCAACTCTTAAAACCGTGCCTGTACCAATACAAAACTTGACTTACAATAGCTCATATTTTGCTTTAGCAAACAGCCTCAACTGAAACAAGCTGAGTTTCCTGCTCTCACATTTTAGAAGTTTCAGGTTCTATGAAACTTAAGATGAGACCATCTCCGAGACAAAACAATACACAGGACTCCTTTGAATCAGCCTCTCAGAAAGATCAAATCCTACTCTTGATATCAACCACCAGCTCAGGGCATTTTGTTTAACAGGGGTATTTTGAAAGGTGCAAAGGTCAGTATTTTTAATGGAGCTTCTTTGAGTGCCAAGACTTGACAGAAACTAATAATCCTGCTTTTTGGATAGGGAACAAAGGGAACAGAGTCATTTGTAGTATTTAATGTTTTGTTAAATGACTCACTAATTTTTATGCAAAGACACTAAACCAAAATGTGACTTTATGGGGCTTTTAAGAACTAAGCCTTCCACAAACCATTTACTGAAGGTATTCCTAAGCCTTGCATTGCAGCAATGTTAACACACCCTGTTCAACCTGGTTTGGACAGCCCCCAGTCTCTCTAGCAACTATCAGGACAGTGTTCCAGAATCAGCACCAGTATGGGGTTACTACACAGACGTGACACAGCTGCATAAATGATTAGCCAATACTTTAATGCAGCAGAGACCTCTTTCTCCTGTTCTGTTGCAAAGCTTAACACTACTTTAGTGCACTGTTTAAGAGTAATATACCAACAAAATTGCCATAAGCAGCACGAACATCCCAATCCCTTTATCTTAAAAACAATGAGGTAGACCAAGATGAGAAGATACTTATAAACATGCATGTCTTTTGTGTGGTATGTTGCAACAAGTACACTACAAGAGATCCTGAAATGGGGAGATACTCATTTCATGTTTACACTAAATAAGCCTTAGTTTGGCACAAACTGAAAAAATACATACCATGTGTGACAACACACCTGGCACAAGCACATGAATAATAGTTGGAGCCACTACAACAAGGCACTTCTGTAGTCAGTAACATGCCTACTAGTTCTAGGCACACAACACATTCCAACTTCTGTGTGTGTGGTAAGGCTGCATCCCATTACCTACCTCCAAATAGACCAGCTACAGAAGAAGGCTCATTGCGGAAATGAGAAGCGTTAGGGTAAGCTTGAGGACCACAAAAAGAATCTGATAAGGAGTATCACACAAGAGAGAAAGCCAGGAAAGGAGAAGAGGGAGAGTTACAGAAAGAGAACCAAGATACACTGTTTATCTGCTATTCAAAACTTTAATTTCATATCAGTCTAAAAATCCACATGTAGTCTAATAACATAGAACCAATGGAATGAAATCAATACACATCAGACAGACAGTAAGAAACAAGTTTACACAATCTCTAACACAAAAGGGGAAAGCACGGTTTCAAGGGAACAGCTATATTAGGATGAAAACTTTTTTTTCCCAATCAAATGCCATTTTTTACACCCTTGGAGAAAATGAGTGTAAAAGCTTCAAGGCATTTTTCTTATACCTGAAGTATATTCATATTTGGTTGTCACAAAGGGATTTAGTTGAGTAAATGGATTGTAATGATCTAAAGAACCAGAAAGAGTTATTTTAAATCCACATTCACATTATCGTAGCCCCTTGATTGTGCTACAGCTAAAACTGCATCTACATTTCCCATATCAATCTGTCAGGAGGCCACCCTTTGGGTCCAGATATATCCTTAGAGCATGAGACACTGGAAGAGAATGCAATGTATCAATGTCATCCACTTCCAGTGACTTCAGAGCTGTCATGTGATAAATACTACAAAGACCAGTAAGAAAAACAAAAATCCACCAGGGTCCTTGTTCACAGACCTGCACTGCTGCAACTTTTTGTGTGACTGCAGAACAAGTTATACAGAGGAAAGTAATTTGACTAAATAACCATCCCACTAAAAAAACCAGCTGTATTTCAAATAATCATTCTACATTTACATGAAACATAAAAATTTCATTGAAAGCATGGAAAAGACAGACTATCACACAGCAGTACCAACTTAAAGTATTTTGTATATATTTAAAGATATATTTATCTTGCTTGCTTTGTCTTTCCATTAAAGACAGACAGGCTAGGAAACTAGTTAGTTAAGGTGACAAAGTATAGGTAGCATGAATATCTTTAAAGAGATCATCCCTTTGTTTCACCTCTATTAACATGTATCAGAGGTATAAAAAACCCTCTTTGTTCTAAGAGTCTGTACTTTTCTTTGATCAGTTCTAGTGGGGTTCAACCAGCATAAATACAGCCTGTGGTGTGTACAATGGTCTTTAAACTCAGCTTTGTTTAACAGAACTGACATGTAACTAATTGATTTTTCATCCATGAAAGCAAACTGAATCTTCGTATTGAAAAGTAATCAAATTACAATGAGCTTCACCAGTACAAATGTTAGAAGGATTTCTAGTAAGACAGCCAGGTTGAACCATCTCCAAAGTAAGATGTGAACAGTTTTTAACAGGTGAGTTATTTGTTTATTGCCCCATAAGTAAACAGTCTGAGTAGATTATGCTTCAATACATGCTTGGCTTTATCAGCTTTCTTAATGACAACATGACTGGGGCAAAAGCATCCACCATCAAAAAAAACCACAACAGATTAAGCTCCTTTGTTTAAAAAGAACATTTCAACCTGAGGAAGAAAGTAGCAGCATTTTCTTTTTCTTAGACATATACATCACTTTACCTTAAAATTCCCAAGTACAAGAGACTTTGTAAAACTGCACTCAAGCAACTACTCTAACTGTAACTATGTTTCTTTACATCGGGTTAGAATCCCATCTAGGCAGCAAAGCAAGGATTTTAACACCATTTTCATGCTACTAAAAGCTAGTAAATCAAATTCTAACATAGCACAAAACCAGCCCCAAATGACCAGCTTTTAGTTTCTGAAAGGCCCCAAAAATACATTTTAGAAACTAAAATAATGTTAAAATTTTTAGGAAATAGGAAATTAGTTTAAAATAGTACTTTACCAACAAACATTTCATGTGTGGGTGTCCTACTGGTGAAAGTAGATACATCAGAAGACACAGACAGATGAGCAGCATCGTTAGTTTTTGTAAGGAAAGGATTTAGGTTTGGAATGGCATCATCAACACTATCAACAGTAGCAGAAAAAGGATCTGTTCAATTCCAGAGAGCAAGAGAAAGAAGAAAAGGGAGACGGATTTAGTTTTCTCCTCACATCTCTAAGCTTGGGATGACCTAGCTAATTATTTCATTTGCAAGTTGTCCAGAATTACCTGTTCTCTACTCAAGAAAAATACTGCAGATACTAGCTACTAATTTCTTTTTTTTTTTAAATAATAACACCATCTTATAAATTGTGCTTCTTCCCCAGTGTGTTTTAGACTGAAAGTAACTATGTTATTCCTCTTTAAAGACAATCACTTTTTGTTTCTCACAATCATGTCTTGCCATTTGCAACAAAGTCCCTGGAGCAGAGGCTGCCTGTCAGCACTACAGAGCCCCAGGTGCTATGAGAGGATTCAACGCAGTAACAACCCCAAGACAACTTTAAAAACCTGAACAAAACCAACTGAGCTGAACTTCTCCTTCTCCAAACTGTGTTTATGTATTTTTCTGTTACTGAGCATCATGAAATTTTCAAGACCTATGATCATACCAAGGTAGCATACAGGACATAAGCACTGTCCCTGCTATTTGGGGCACCAGGAACAAAGCAGTTTGTTGTGGATACGCTGTTACCCGCAAGCAAGCAAAAGACCGCTCTGCTTTTACAGACAACAGACAGTAAGCCATGATGAGGAGAATGTTCCTTACTAAATAACTGTCAGACTTTACTGGAAGGAAGGAAACAGATCTATACAAGTGACTTCCTAAGGCACATAGGAGTTTCAAGGTTCCTGAGGATGGATGCAATTGCCAAACTCATGTACTCCTGTAATTCACAATCTAACAGATAAACTGGATAGAGAAGGCAGCTACAATACTTGTTGACTGAAGTAGCTGTGGTTTAGCTGCCTGGTTTCAGAGTCCATGAACCCTTGATGGAAAATTCAAGAACTCACTAGGTGAGATCAGCAAGGGTTACATCTAGTTCTACTTATCATGGTGTCTAGAATTGCAACTTACTCTTCTAGACAAAGCCACTACAGAGAAATTTCTGAAGAATAATTATAGGAAAGATGTCTTAAATACTTCAGTTCCTGGCTTCTTTTTTTTTTTTAACCTGGCTAGTTTATGCATTTATTCACAACTCTTGTAAATACTTCTTGTAGAGCAGCTTCAAAGTGTAAATTATTTTCTCTCCCTGAATCTGACCTCCTGATTCTTAGCTATAAATCCCACACAGCTTCATATTGTGCTCAGTTGTACAAAAGTCCTAAAAAACCGAAACTTTACAACTATAACTGCATTATTCTTTGCAGGCTTAATGCACGCTTTGATTTGCTGCTCAAGATATGTTATTAAGTAAGACCTGACTTTTCCCCCAAATTGCTTGGCTGTGTTGCAAGAATGAGTGAAGTACCTTAAAACACCTTTTTCTAAATCGTTCAGTCAGCAAAATGTCAGTGTCCAACACTGAATAAAAGATAAGCAGAATAAGCTGATATAATATTTGTAATATATAACAGGAATACAAATGTATTGTCTCATGTATGTTTTATGTAGTGGACGTGCCCATCAGCCAGTCGCCTGAAACTGAGTCCTTGCCTTCAGCTACTCCTTAAAGCTGCTTCCTGCTTTGAATGCCATTTTAAAAGATATAGAACAAACGGATCTGACAATAAAAATGGGGCAGATTATCCTTTCATCAGTTCTTCCTTGCTCTTTCTGTTGTTGCTTCACATTCTGCTGATTTTATTGGTTCTCTTTGCATATATTCTATAAGTGGAAAAAATTCAAACAGATGGGTTAAAATGTTCATTTCCACACTGACACATTTGCTTTGCTTCTGAAGTTTAGGTACAAATTGATAGCTGGCAAATATACCAGACACAGCTGGAATGGTCTCCAAAGAACCCCAATAAATAGTGAAGATAAAACAATATGGAAGAAGCTAAGAAGCACAACAAGTTTTCAGTCTGAATCTACAGTCCACTAAAATTATTTTACACATGCACTCATCCAGAAAATTACCACAAACTACTTTCTGTTCCCAATTCCCAAGGCTGTATATGGAACTTCCTGTGTTTTGACTAGTAAGACAATATAATGCAACACTAGATTATCAAGATTTGCTCAGAAATGTAATCCATTCTCAGATTCTCTGCTTGGCTGCCTCGTTCTAACTCTAGCCAGCATGTCCAATCTTGTCCAAGTCTCAGAACTTGCCAATGCTAGTAACGAAAGTAACTGAAAATTAATTGGGTTGGGGTAATTTATATCCTTGCATAGCCAAGTTTTAAAAATTGCTGTCAATCCTGACAGCAACACCTCAGTGTTTCTAAAGCCCAATTTCATCCTTGAATACACATGGCATCTGTTTGTGTCAATGGAATCACTCTGCACTTGCATGCTATCATTAGGCATTAATGATTTAGGTGCATTTAAAAGAGTAGTTTGAATTTTCCAAATTTCTGCCTTAAAGTTATCCACCTAGAAGTATTTTGCCTGGAAAAACAGTGACAAAGGATTTTCAGTGGCATCTCTTACAGTCTGAAATAGGTAAAACTAAAAACATACAATCCCAGAACCCATTCCCCAGGAGTTTAACCTTGTTAGTTTTAACATTTTTGGAAGCACAAATCTAAAGGCAGCAACCCAAATATAATGCTTCTGTAACAATTTACTGGTTTATTACACACCTAAGAGCTTCTGCATAAAATTTTTAACAATAACTGATTTTAGCTGATTTGATACTCTTCTCAAAGTCACCATATACACCAAATACAAACATCATCATGTCAGAAAATTACCTAAGGGAGGGATGCTGTGCAGTGGTTAGAGCACAGGACTGGAAATAGTTCAGGTTCCATTCTTGGCTCTGCCACTGACTTGCCGTATGACTTCAGACAAGTCAGTTAATTGCTCAGATTTCCCCATCTGTAAAATGTGGAAAGCACTTCTTATCTACCTCACCTGCATGAAGTGAATGTTCATGTCTGTAAAGCTGAAGAGCTGGGGGTTTTTTGATGAAAGGTAACACAAATAATGGTGATCCCAGAATTTTAGCCTAAAATTTTAGCAGACAATCCAAAATCTTCACCATTAAGTCTTATAGTATTTAGAATGTGTCAATAGTAAGCAGATATATCAACGACTATTACTGAAGACTCATACCACGAGCAACACAACATTGAACAAACACAGACCTTCAGGCTCAACTTTCAGGTTAATAAAGAAATGCTAAATTGTGATGTGACCTTAGAGAGGAAGATAGTTTCCATTTTATCTCTCACCCATGAAACAAACAAGACAAGCTGAAACAGAAAGTATTTTGCAGAAAGCAGTCAAGATGAGCCAAACCATTTTTCTCCATTTCTAAACTCTAAGCCTATTATAGTGCTGAAATTTGTAACCCTAACTCCGTACACTCCTCACTACATCTTTCTCCAAAGATGCTCTGCTCAGCAAAACTAAAGAACAAACTCTTAGTAGTATAAACTACTCTTACCTATTTTAGAAGCTGCCACATATATTAGTAGTGCCTTTGTCACTCAAAATTGTGTTATTTCCCTACAAACAAATGTGAGGAGGTACACAAAACAAAGCACGAGGAATACATACACAGCTTATTATGAAGATACATTAGGTAGCTAGAAAGATGTTAAGAAGAGCTATAGCTCATAAAAAGAAATAGGGAAGTAAAAATTTAGAACAGGGTTTGTTCTGATGCCTACAAAACCTCGTGAAGCAGCAATTCCCAATTTTTCGCATCATAAAAGAAAGCATTTTTGCAAGCATCTAATTTAGAAAAAATAATCTGGAAACAGCCACATAGTTCAGGAGTTTACTATTTTATTAAGTGTCATTTATATAGAAAAGTAAAAAAACCACCACAACCTCCCCCCTCCCATTATAAAGCTTTTTAATCCTCCCCCAGTATAACCAACAGTGTAAGCAGTTGGTAAGCAGGCAATATGTTACTGTATCTGAATTATTCTGGAACACTGCAAAGCAGCCATGAACTTTGAGGAAACATCGAAATGCTTTAGGACTCAAACCAATCTTTAAGGAAAATTAATTTCTAGAACTCTCTTGCTTGATGCCTTGGTTTGAGGACTTGATTGTACCAATAAGATCATCTCACAACTCATTCAGTCCATCCCAGAAACTGGGCAGAATGAAAATTTGGGTGTTCTGGAGTAGATTTCAGAGGAAAGAATATAAATTTTGTCTCTTCACTTAAAATGTCCAACCACAGCTTTCTGCTAATTTGCTATTGTAGTTAAATTAAATATAGCAGAGAATTTGTAAAGAGAAGCCTTATTATTATTTCAATAGATAACTCCAGCTCTTCCTTCCATAGTTGTCACAGGTGTCTCCTTTCAGGAGGGAGTTCTGCATTATCATCACCAGCAAATTTTATTTAACATTAGACAAAATTTAGAATATGTATTAAAACAATTCTGCATTCAAGTTCCTGTGTTTGCAGCGCAGTCTACCTCACAGACATCTTCACTGAAGTGACTTCTGAACAGCTAAGTTTCTGCAGCTGGCTACATGACTCTTGAACACAGCAGTTACGAGGCTGACAGAGCTGGTCAACAACTAAAGTAACTTTGCTAGTAAGAAGATATATCAAAATAATTTAGAATCACCACACACTGCTACATTATTTTAATCTATACACAGATTTTACTTTTTCTGATCCCTTTATTCACTTGTAATGTCTTAGTAGGATCTCTCTCTTTAAGGAAGAAATACCCCTCTGACTAGGGGAAACATGTACAGGAACATGGCCATAGCAATTAGAACCTTAATCCAACTCAGAATTCTTACCTCCCCAGGTACTTCCTACTTGTGGAGCAGCAGATATAGGATGTACAGACGGATGAAAAGTTGGCTGCAAATCAAGCAGATCATTTGGCAGCTTTGAAGTGCTACAAAGATAAATTAATACAACTGTTTGAACTACATCACAGTTTTCAATATACGCAAATGCTAGCGGCTGTCAACAGTAATGAAAGCTTTGTTACAAAACGGTTATTACAAAATGGATAGAACTGAGACAAAATCAGAAGGGCTAGTGAACTCTGTATTTTCAGTTCTGTAAAAAAGCATTAATTTAGCAAGATAAGTTGTATGTTATGCCAAGGGACTTTTGTCAAAGCTGTCCATGACAAAAAGGCAGGTGTCCTCACAGTCCAAAACCAGGGCTAGGACATGTTACGTTCAGAAATCTTCAGCAACTTTTAAAGCCACCTCATGAAAACTCTAATTCGACAAAAACAGATGGACAAAATGGACTCTAATGGTCTGCACCACAAAAACGTTACATCTAAATTCCACAACTCTCATCTTTCCACTATAATCACTGCCGAGAAACTAAGCTATTAAAGAACTTTGGGGAAAGCAAATATAAGAGGCCTTGAAACACTTGATCACACATCAGGCATGTGAATGAAAACATATTTAGACACACACTTTAGACCATTCAAAACCAAATTGAGACCTTATAACCTCACATGGAAATTACGAGTGAAGGCTTATATACAACTGCTGCATTAATTTAAGAAGTCAAACAAGAACAGTAAAATTCATCCTCTTGCAGAGAGTTCATTTCACACTTTAAATAAATCTTGGGAAAAAAGGGGAAAAAAAAAAAGGCTACTGGTGTTCTCCCAGAACCTTTTAGGACATGAAATGAAGCAAAATTTGCACAGATGGCTTCTACTATGGACAGAAGCTGAGTCACTGTGACATCCAAACATCTCTAAATGACACCAGCATAAGAGTTTAATGGCTAGTAGTGACATCCTAGATCTCCGTATATTTTCGTGCTCACCCAATCACTTGTATAATTCACAGTTTTCAGTATTGCTTGGTTCATTTTAGCAGTGATTGCAATCACATATTGCCACTACTGCTCCCATTAAAAAGCAGCATGGTCTGGCACTGCCCTGTAATGCCAACAGCTGAACAAAGATAATTTTCAAGGTAAAGCCTGTTCAAGATAATGACAGGGATTAACCAGACACATTGCATCTAATAGCAAGCCACTGAACTTCTGACCCAGCATATCCCCTTCATGACATCTCCTGCTGTAAAATCTGTTCTTTGCTCATAGCAGTCATTCTGCCAGCAAGTAAATTTAAACATGAAGAAAAACTAGCATTTGGGGTTTTTTTACAAGCAACCACTCTTGTTTCCATTATACAGCATTTCTGTCTGTTTGAAAAAGCTTTATGAGATGTTTCTATGTTTCAGACCTCTTAAGAAGCAAGATCAGATATTCAAGTTCAAAGCACACACCCATTTCAAGTTTTCTGGCCTCTAGAAAGCAATTTTCAAGAAAAACTTTCTACAAGGAAGTCTTTCAGTTACTAACACTGACAGATCTCTAGCTTCTTACAGATGACTCAGCTGTTTACCACATATTTGGTGTCAAGTAATTCCCTACAATAGCTTTCTAATGGGAAAAGAAAGCTGTCAAAAGAGTAATAGATTCTTGTGTGAGCTCTAACAGAACAACTAAGCAATCCTTTAGGTTTAGGATCACACTCAAAGCAAAAATATGACTTCAGAGAGCCAGTTCCTTCTATACTGATAAAAGCACTGTACCTTCTGCTGCTGCTTAATTTGACATGTATTTTACAGAATGAAGATCACACACTTGCTCATACCAACAGCTCCTGTTAGTCAAAGATCAGGATTAGTGTGCAGTGAGTACTCTTGCACTTTCTTTGCAGGTACTTGAAGAGATGTTCCAGATACAACACAAGACTGCAAAACCTACCTCTCATTTCAAACCCTGTTTCAGGCTTTATTTTTTCTGAAAATCTACCCCAAATATTTGCCACTCCACTTTTAAAGATCTAGAAATGAGTTTTCTTTATGACCTCTCAAACAGAATTTTTATTTGGCTTTTCTCAAATTTAGTTGTAATGTTCCTTGGGGACAACGCATGTGTGTTTTACAGTTCCAACAGTCTGCCTTACCGACTAAGAACAGCTACAAGGGCTGTCAGCAGTCAGTTCATACCAGAAACTTCTGCAAACAGATGATGAGAACACAGTTTTATGTTATTTATTGCAATAGGCTATTTTCCCATCAGCTTCACTATCATTTCTTATCACACCGCTAATGTACTCTACACCCAACCAATCTTGTGCAATATACACTCTGTGGCAGAAATTTAGAGGAAACCCTTGCTGCAGCACAAGTCCCAGTGGAGGATTCAGCATACCTGTTAGAGGAGCTCGGGGTAGAAAAAATATCAATGGCTGGTGTAGTCATTATGCTTCCTGCTGCAGTTGACACAGGAGAAGCTGCCGTGGTTAAAGAGGTATGAGGTTTCTTTGCAAGTTCTTTTAGACGTTGCTCCTGTTGGGAAAGTGAGCTGGCATAAGAAATCTAAACATTTGTGTGTATGACACTGGAGGTAAATAAAGCAGAACTAAAGAAATATTTATTCCACACACTAGTGTTAGCCACTTGTAATTACAAGAGTCAGTGGTGGCACAAATACTTCAGAAACTATTTTAACAAACCCTCCACAAGCTGTATCATCTAAGTACACACAAGTCTATTTCCAGCACTTTGCCAACAGTATACGCTCAGTATTAATAACTCTGTTTTTCCCTTTGCTCCTTTAAGAATCCTAATAAGATATCAACAAGAATACAGGAAAAGCATTTTTAATTAAAAATTCTGTATGCCTACCTTTAAAGCTTTTAAGCGAGCCTGTTCTTCCTCTAACGCAGCTTGTTTTTCCCTTTCATCCACTTTTGTGAGGGACAGGCCAGTGCTTGCAAGGGAAGAGACTGCATTGGAAAGGGTGGTAGCCCTAAAGTAATTGGACAGGAGAAAAGCTGGCTGTTAACAGACAACACATGATAGGAGCTTCTAAAGAACACTTTGCTTGTATCCACCCAGTCTCTTTCTGAGCTCTCTATAACACTGGCTATATCTTACACTGTACAAGATAAAGTGAAAAGTTTAAATACTATACACCATATGAAATGCAAAATGCTCAGAAATCACACTGTCTACTCTGCTGGCTTTTGGATTTTCCACCCTAAATGCTGCCCCTTCAAGCTGCATCACAAAATTCACGTTTGAAGCCTTTGCTCTTTTCCTGTTTGCCTAAAATGGCATTATTTGTAGGCACACAGCAATCTCCAATCATCTGGGCTCCATTTCAAATTGTTGTTAATTTAACAGGTTTAGTGAATAAACTATCAATGCTTCTAATATATCCCAGAGGAAATTTGTAATTTACCATTGTGTTTAAGAGTATGCAAAAAGATTTAAAACTAATACTTAACTTTTAACAGAGTAATCTTACAAAAGAAAGCAAATACTTTAAAAAGTAGTGCCCTAACAGTCACTACCATAAAGAACTTATAAAATACTACTGCCTTATTTTTTTACATGCAATAAAGAAATGCTATTTAATTTTACAACTCTTATCCCCAATATTATGCTTTGTTAAATTTAAACAACAAAATTTTTGTTGTAGAGGACTTCTCTATATTGCCTGTTGTGTTTTGGAAAGCACTCACAATCATTTAATGCCTTTTACCATATGCATTATAGCTTTAACTCCCAATTACTTTCAAAATTCATACTTAACGTAAGGACTTTTGGAAGCATTTCCTTGCTTTTGACAAAGCAGGGATTAAAGCTGAGATGTAAAAGTCTAAGGAGATGTATTTATTCATGTTGCATACCTTACAGAAGTCTAATTATTATTAACATAAAATGAGCATTTGCAGGCAGTACACAAAAGAAACTTTGTTCCTCTTCAGAAGTTCAGGATCAAATGCTAAAAGCCTAAGTAGGGATGCTAGAGGAAGCCCTTGTAGGTCCTTAAGATTCTAGTTCTATTGACCTGGAAGAAGCTGCTTGAAGTACTCAGCAAAAGATATAACAACTTGCTAATCCATCATTGCTCATACAAGGTCTTTAAGAAAGCCTCCTCAAATCTTAATTTACAATGAAATTGAAAAAAAAAAAAAGGATTTAACGCTCTATTTGACAATTGTCCAAAAGGACAAGGATATAAGCACCTGCTTGCAGCTGTGGAATCTTTGATTTTCTTCCCCTCTAGAGAGGCTAAATGCTGTTCCAAAGCATCAAGAAGGCTACTTGGTGCCTGCAAAGAGAGATATTGGGGAAAACGTTTGAAGAAACCAATAGTTTAAATATTTTCAGAGAATGCAGCTGTAAGGCAACAGGTACAACAGCTCAGAATACTTCTACCCCCTCCTGGCATTCTGTATGTATTTAATGACTTGAAGTATAAGGTGAACGTATTCTCCTCACTACATTATTCCATCACAATGATTCATCAACAAGGACTGAAAGATGTCAAGAAATGTTAAAATTAACAGCTAGGAAACAGCAAGCAGACAATCAGAAGCAGTCAGTATTTTAAAAGACACTAAGAAGGAAATTGTACTTAAAGTCACTTCTCTGTGCATGGTCTGCAAGCCTTCACATTAATTTCAATAGGCATATAGCCAAAAGCAAGGCTGCTAAAAACCACAGCTTCATAATATCATGTACGAGTTTCATTATGTGACCTCACAGATATAAACTGTGTCTTCAAGCATAATGGTTATCTTAAAATTCAATTAGAGAATGGCAGAAATGATATATAATATTTTACAACAGGACCACTGAATATAAAAGCCAGGCTCTGACAGAGCTTGGATTTAATCACAAACTTAGAGGTAACTTGGTGGCAATGTATACAAGAATGCGTAAGTGACTACCATAATGGCAGGTTTTTCTGATTATGCAACCCCAAAAACAGACACACATGCACTGGTAAACACATAATAGGTTTATCTACCTGTGAGAGATCTGGTATGTCTCCTCTGTCAATTCCAACTTGCTGTAACAAAACAAATGAGTTTTAGAACCTGTTTGCTTTTGTTGAAGGCAGAGATGCTTAGAGAGTAAACAACTTTAAGATGAAGTAATGCAAAAAGCACAAACCTGTCCAATATATATTTTAAATCTCCAGGGTCTGTACTCTAAAATGGTTGGTTGTAATAAATTCTTGTTAAATGTATACACATTGAAGTAGGTGTGTTACACAGATATTTTAACAGATAGAACATTAGAAATAAGAGATTAAGAACCCAGTGTTTCAGAACCAGGAGGAGTTTGCCTATCTCATCATTTATGTGGCAAACTCTCAGACCTACTGATACAGAGGACATATCTGATGAAACAAAGCACCTTTCAAGTTTTGTAAATACACGTTTTCCTGAAATGCAGATGGAACTTAGGACGTTTGCAGCAGGACATACACTGTTAAAATAGAAAGAACAATACTCTCAACTTCAGTTGATGGTGTTATCAGCTGAAGACAGTATCTCTGACAGAGACACTGTCAGGACAGAGAGCAAGCCAAGCTTTAAGGCTTATTTTTTTGTTAAGAGAGATATGAACACCAAGGAAATAAAAACAAGAAGAGGAGCACACCTCAACTGAGGAATTCCATAATATTAGGACATCAATTGAGCACTGCTCTAGAAACAAGAAGGCAACAAACTAAACACATTTTTTAAAAAAACCCACAAACTAAACATTTTGCAAGTTAATTGCTTTTCTCTCTATGAGCACACCTACATCAAGAAATCTTGAAGAAATCACATGTTCATCTGTTTGTCTCAGTTTCTTATTTGTGAAGCTGTTATTTCATCTAAAACTTCTGGTAGAATTGTGGGTTTCAAACTAGAATACAGCTAGAATCATAGAAAGCAGATCATCATGAAGTTCCTTTATTTGTTTAAAGCAAGGCTATTCTTCAAAGCAAGCTCACAAGTATTACATAACCAAGGAAATTTTAAAATGCACATTAGTACACTCTTCTCAAGTAAAAGAAACCAGTAAGCACTCCACAGTCTGGTTTTTCAATACAGCCTTCAAATGAATTAATCACCAAGGTAGAGATTAACAAGATGACTCTTTGAGAATAGCAATTAAGCAGGAAGGAAGAAGCATCTGTTTTACGATAAAATGAGCAATTTACAAGCTGTTTCAAATAAAGGGCGAAGCTGACTGACTTAAGTTTACCTCTGCAACTTTAAGGAACTCTGAGATCCGTGTCATTCTAGTGAGGAACTTCTTATATATATCAAGGCCTTCTTTGCATTGGTTCTTTTTCATATCAAAGTATTTTTCTAGAAACAATGAGAATATGTGCATTAAAAAAGAAATAGAGATTTGCAAAGGACACGCAAAGTAAAAGCATATAAACCAAGACAAACAGAAAATACCTGCAGATCTGTTATTATCATAACTGCAGAAGTCACTATGCCTAACTTGCACCAAATGACAAAAGCTCTGTCAAATGTGAGCTATTGATTCCATGCATGCAATTACACCTTACCTTGCAGGTACTAGATACCACAAAAGCATAACCACCTTGAAGAGGACAATCAAGTTTAAGAATAGGTCACCCAAAGAAATGTAAATTCATCTTCTTGGGAAGAAGAAGAAAAAAAAACCAGGCAGTTTTACAATCTGGCAGTCAAATATCTACTCTATTTCAGCGGCCAGGTATCAGGCAAGATTTTGATCTTCTCTGACAAACTGATGCCTCTTAGTATGGCCTGGTGCAGTGAAGCATAAGTGATTAGAAAACACCAGTCCTGAAAGCAAGAGGGTCTCACTCCTCTTTTGAAAAGCCCTGTCAAGGCCTGTTTCTATTATTAAGCTTCACTCAAAACATAAGTAAAAGCAACTACATGTTACTTCTTACCAAGGGAAAGGAAGCTGACAGGGGCTTCAGACTGGAAGACTGACTGACTTCAGATTGTCCCTTACTGATTTATTCTGGATTTTACTTTTCATTTTGCAAGCACTGGGTAATAACAGCAATCAGGTAGCTTCATCCAATCACGGAATATAACAAAATCAAGCAAGTCAACAGATTACTTTCAACTTAATTCTTATCTAAATTTAGGCTCCCCTTCATCTCCAGTATATGAAAGTGAACGGGCCTTAACCCTGAATTTGTAATTCTCTCTAAAATATAAGATATGCCCTAGGAACATAAGACAACCAATCATGGAAACAAAGCAACACTGAAGTTTCAACAGCCAAGCAATCACTGATGTTGTGACTGCAGATTTGTAACTGACCATAACTGATTCCTTTACTACAAAACACAAACTGATCCTGTTTCTTAAGAAAAACCCCACTCAATATTAATATTATAATTCAGGTTTGCCATGCAGTTCAACAAGACAAAAAAACCCCAACCAAACAAAAAACCAAACCAACAAACAAACAAAAAAAAGCACAAAAAAAAGAACCCCCAAAAAACCAAACAAAAATCAAAAAACCACCAAACCCAAAACCAACGCACATAAAAATCCCCAACAAAGCAGTGCAAGAAAAAAATTAGGTGAATAAAATCTTGGATGGGCTTTGCTTTCAGATTATGCCTATCCCTATGTGCAAAGCAATGTCAAATGCAACTGCACAAACACTGGAAATAACAGTAAAATTTTGACGTTTTTCAGCAAGACTGTTTCAGTTTCTCAAGAGAGCAGCTCTTGTGAATCATTCACTGAGTTCCCCCCCAGAGCTGAGCATTGCAGAAAGCAGTTGTATTTACCCAAGAGGTTAATAATCCCTTCGTTATATGCTGCAAACAGTCTAATGGCATCTTTGAAGAGGAGCATGAAGGCAGCATTAATTACACCGTTTGTAAGTTCATTGCTATTAACCTAGGAAGATCAGAGAAAAAGTTAATTGAACTGGATTGATGTCTTACTGGAAAACTTCTAGTTAAACTTCAGCATGTTATCTCAAGACATGCTTTCCAATCATCTCACTGGCTATTAGCAGAAAGTAGCACCATAACAAACCGACAGTTTCTCTCACCACAGAATTAAATAAAATAATTTTGGCAGACATTTTTGTTAACCATTGCTAATATTAACTAACAGAACCAGAAGACAGAGGGCAGAAATAATCAGCTTTTCAATAAACAAGTAATTCTTACATAAGGTACACAATAAAAGCACAGTAGTGTAGCACAGAGCATTCTCTCCAGTGAGCATTGTATTTCTTTTTTCTGATTTCTTGGGGGTATACCGATGAACAAAATGATTTGTGCTCTTTAAGCTGTGCAGATAACATGGAACCAAGTGCAAGACCTTTAATCTTGACCTATTTTAAAATCTTGGCCATGTTTGTACAAAAAGTTGACAGTATGTTAGAAATGTAGACGCTGCTAAACTTACATTAAAGTCAAGAAGTGCATCCATTTGATTTTGTATAATTGGTACAGTTTTTAAGAGTTTTTCTGTGCTCATTGTTCTCATCACTCCATCAGCCCTGTTGTAAAAAAAAAAAAAACAAAGAAAACTCCCCACATGAATTTTGAAGGCAATTGTTAGTAAGAAACAACAGAAAATATATCAGCTCATCAGAGAAGCCATTTAAGTCTCTGCCATAAAAAACAAGCCTTGTGCTGTGTTTAGGAATGGTGTCTAGCCAATATAACTGTAATAACTGCAGTGCAGAAAGACAACAACTTATTTGGTCAAAATATGAATTCAAGATGAATTTTTACTCTGAGAAAATGAAACTGATAGTGCTTAGAAACATAGGAGAGCTACAATGCATCAGGTAACAAAAAAAAGCTCTAAAGGTTATTTTTGAAGCACTTTTTTATGTATTCTTTTTCCAGTCGCCCAATTATTATTTTGTGTCAGTTGGCATTCTTTTCAACTTAAAGATGTAAGAAAGAACAAAAAAATGCAGCAGTATGTATTTCAAGCTTTTTCAGAAAGATTCTAGAGACTACATGAAATTTCCTTTTAATGGCTGACTACCAATATTTGATTGTTTATTAATTGTTCAGACTGAATAACTAAGATTGGCTGCACTTTTGAAAAAACCCATCAAATGAATACCAAAAATATCCAAGAAAAGCAACAACTGAGGAAGAGACTAAATCTCCTCAGTGACATGAAACAACTGCTTTCTGTAAGACAGATCAGACAGCTTTGCAGCTCATCAGCATGCACAAAGCAAACCAAATGTTTCCTGCAAGTGCAAATCTCATAGTGCATCTTCACAGAAAAGTTTGTGGCTGTCCTCCAGATTGGAAAGCAGTGGGGAGCACGCTGCTTCCAGCTCTCTACTTCTGCTGTATACTTACTGCTAATGGCAAACAGTAACTGCAAGATATTTAATGGGGCACAACATGGGAGCAAGAGCCCCGAGAAAAACCGAGGTGTGGAAAAGCCAGACTGCTGCCATCAAATAGTTATTCCTATTGGCTCACAGAAGCACCTCCAGAAACATGGTGCAGGCTAAATAATTCACCTCATTAGGCCTAAAACACCTGATAAAATAATCATGTATCTCTCTAGAGCAGCTGCAGCCACCTTACCACATAGAAATCCTAGGTGTGGAAAATGCTGTTCTGTGGTGTTGGCAATCCAAGCAACTCTAAAGGCAGAAAGAGCAAAAGGAGCCCAAGCATCCTCCTTTTACTTTACCATCACACTTCAAACCAAAATGGACTCTACAGCATTAGCAAGGAGGCAGAAGGGATTTGGACAGTGTTCTGAGGCCCAATCCAAATGCCTTTACAACATTAATGCAAGATATCATTAGACAGCCCATTACTACAGTTAATTCATTCAACAGTATTAAATTTCAGATTTCTGTAGATTAAGAATTAAGTTTTGAGTTTCAATATAAACAAACCTATATATGGATGATATAGGACACCCAAATGTAAAACTAATATTATGCTTTTAAACTTTAAAAAGCACCATCTGCAGAGATAATGGACAAAGATGGAAAAACTGTCAACTGTGATTGGTACCTTCTCTCCAGCCTTCCCAAAGAAGAGCTCCAGATTAATTCTATCGTTCACTCTAACATGTAATTTACCAAACTACTGGTGCTCTGCACTGTGTTATGTTACAGGTAAACAGGTACCTAGTCTCAAAACAACTCACTTCTCTTAAATAAGCACACTTTCCAGGGAAAATTTTAATTCCTGTAGACCAACTTAGGATAGCATCTGCTGCAATGTACCATTAAAAGTACAAATTTACACTACCTTCACAAAGATAGTAAACTTCATACAGATATTTTGTGACAAGAACAGAGAAACACCAGGAAGGACTGCAAGGTGTTTCACCTGTCATTTAAACCTTCCAGAGCTACAAGCACAAATAAATTGCACAGTTCTCTATATTATATACAAGGCAAAGTATACAATCTATCGTGAAATATTTGTTCAAACTTCTACTTTTTTAAATAGACTTTGATACATACCATCTTTCATGCCTTTATATTAAACTGTTAATGTTTAAAGATAAAAAATTACAACTGAAGTAAAATATTTTTTGCAATATACATTATTGGGCAGTTGAGCCTTTGTGTGTCATAGGAGATAGTCAACAGAGAAAAGGAGTCATTATTGTGTGCATTAAGCCTGAGCCAACATCAGTATTTTTCACCTGAATTACAGGACATATGACAAAACCTCTAGATCAGTAGAAGAAAATGCAGTCCTTACCCTCTTTTTACTTTTGTGAAGTCAAAAGCCACTTGTCTATAGGAAACTGCCTTTTCATTCAAATACCTGCTATACCGCCTGATAAACGTTGACATGTCATAACCTAAAACACAAGTTTCAGAGGTTTATTACCTACCAAATCAAAGAACAAGAATATTATTCTAAATAAAGTGCAAAACATTAACACAAGACAGCTCCATTAACTACGCAAAATTGTGCAAAAATATAATCTGAAAATAACTGTGTACGTCATTGTACTGACCATGTAAATCAAACAGACAATACCACAAATATCTAGACAACCTCAACTATGTCAAAATTTACACTTCACTTCCTAAGGAAATTACTTCCAAAAGCAAAACAAAGTAATTTTTAGGCAAGTTCTCTTATACTACAATAGAAATTACTATTAAAAAAATTAAATGATGCATTCACAAAGGCGTTCACATCAGATCCGCAACACACTGTCTCATTTGCAACTGAATAGAAAAAAATGCTTTGATGGAAACACTAAAATATGACAGAAATTTTTCTCTGTTAAGACAGCAGCGATAGGAAATATTTTGATAACTGTCAATCTAGGAGTATAGACTAGGAAAAAGATCTGTTCATAGTCTATGCTGAGACCATAGAAGTTAAAACTCCATAAAATGACACAATTTGGTACAGCCTTGGTTATCACTGAGAAGGTTTCTGTCCCCAGGCAACCACTTTGGCTGCCTGTTCTAGTACACTTGTGGCAAAGATCAGAAGTATATAAGAAGCAGTAGAGAAAGTAAGGAACCGCCTTAGGAGAAAAAACAATGACAGCTACATGTATGGTCAGAACCACACTGAACTGCAGCATAACAGTTTAGAACACTATTTCAGTTGAAAAATCCGAACCAGAGAAACACTTACTTGCCCACTGAATTAGTCTCAAAGATAAATGGAATGGTCTTTGACCAATTTCCCAAAAAGGTAATTTTAATTTTTTTTAGACACAGCTCTTGTCTCACTGACATGATGTATGTACACATGGTGCATTTTTTAAAAATTAAGTTACTAATCAAAACTGCCTCATTTGGAGGGGTCTATCTCTATGGAAATAAGAGGAATACTGAGATCTCTATCACTAAGGAAGTCAGAAGCCTTTAAGTAAGCCTGTTAGAAAAGATGCAACATGTTCCTCCAGCAGACAGCTCCTGCCACAACATTATGGCATTTTATCTAAGAAATGCAGCCCGGGGTAAAATGGACAGAAAAGTCACTTCCTAAATGACAGGGTTCATTAGAGTAACCAAGTTGTCTTTGCTGTTCCCCAGCACATTACTAAACTAAATGAAAAAAAGACACCTTACCTTGCAATCCACTTTTGTCTAGGAAATTGCTCAAATTAAACAATGTATTTCTGGACGCCAGATACTGGATAAAACGCTAGATGAAAGAGAAGAAATTGAATACTTTTACTGTGTTACCAGGGAGAAGGAATTGAGGTAACAGTACTAGAAACTTTTTATCCAGGTTAAGAAATTCAGCTTTTATGCCTTAAGACTGACTTCAAATCTGGAAATTATTACAAAAACTTAGCTGAACTATCAAAGTAAGCCAGTTATTTTTTAAATGCATAAATCTGTGAACAAATCCAAGTCCCATTTTGTATGAAGGCCTTGTTTAGTCAGAGTTTATTTTAAGCCATAGTCTGGAACTCTGAACTTCTGAAAAAATCCTTTCAAATACATTCTCATTTTACATGCTCATAGTTGTTTCACTGACTTCAATTTTATAACAACTGATTTAAATTTACTAATCAGCCAAGTCATCTTTGCTCAGCATACAGTTGTAATGGCACTTAGCTTAAATACGAAAACAAGGTGATATAAATGTTAGTTTGCTTATAAATCAAACATCAAACATAACAATCAATATAAAGCATTAACACTGTATGACACTTACTACTTCTAATTATACATAATTGCAAATTATGTTTCACAAGGTGAATGATGACATTTTCATCTTAGAAAGACACATTTCAGATCATTGACACAATTTAATAGGAAAAAAATTTGTACAGAGCTGCTACAAAAATAAACCAATCATTTAGTTGTAATAAACATGTAGACAAAAGACAAAAATAGTGTTGATTAGTGTAACATGTACTACTTTGTTACTTTCATTAGCATACATAGGTTACATAGAAAAAAGACTGGAGAAGAGTAAAGGCATTCAGTAAGTAGCCATAAAGGAATTAAGCCAAAATTGGAGGCACCATCCCTGGAGGTATTTAAAAGACACAGAGATGCGGCATTTGGGGATGTGGTTTAGTGGTGGGCTTGGCAGTGTTGGGTTAGCAGTTGGACATAATCTTAAAGGTCCTTTGCAATCTAAATGGCACTATCATCAGTTTGCACTCTCATTGTTCAAGTACTATTTCTAACTGCGAAAACTTTCATCTCGAGCAGCAATCTTACCCTCATTACTTCTGTAATGTATTTGGCAAGCAAAATTTGTTTGGAAATTCTATTCTTAATGGAAAGTATTTCAGACAGTGGTCCCATGCAATACCTTTAATTACTACGAACTGTTTTGGTACCAGTTTAAAATTCATATGACTCAAAGCGCAAAGTGTATAGACTGTGTTTTGAAAAGTGTCCATTATCCCAATGAAAAAGCTTAAGTTTCAAGTCAACAACAGAAGTTTGCCCTCTTGTGGCTTAGCTAGCTTCACAGAATAGATTTTCACCCAGACCAGCAATAACCTGCAAGTGAAACCAGTATATGTTTAAAAACTTGACCTGCTCCTCTAATGCAGACTAGTCAGTCAGAGGAAGTAGTTCCTCTGAATGAAACCTGAAATGAAAAATTCTGGTAATTTGATAAAGCTATCTCAATTCCAAAGCTCATATAGCTTACCTTATTCTGACTGTTTACAGTAAGAAGGAATGTTTACAAACATTTTCTAAGACAGCCTTAAAAATATGGTTTTCGGGTTTTTTTAAATGCAAAACATCCAAGCTGCTGCTATGATTGGCTTGGTATTTCAAACAATAAGGCCCCATAGGAATTCAAATTGTGAGACAAAACAAGTTTATTCCTTTTTGTGTAACTTGGGGTTATGTTTGTTAAAGTGTTCAACTGTATTTGGTGTTATTGCACCCTCAAAGCCAACTCATAGGTACACATTTGTTTTAATTGTAAAAGGTTAGGGGGTGATGGTAGAAATCAATTTAGAACCAAGTTACCTAGGAGAAAAGACCAGAAGGCTAGCTACAGCATGAAGGTAAAAATGCTTCCATTTTCAGCTTTTAGAATCACATGCAAGATAATTTTTCTTGGGGTTTTTTGTTTCATTAGAATATGAACATAGGAAAAAAGTACCCTCAGGATTTGGGACACTTACTTTTTATGCTAGAATTACAAACTTTGAAGTAGAAACAATGTAGACAAACAGAAAATGACACCTGTGTTCATGCAGAGTTGGACCAAAAAAGGCAAATCCAAGGACTGTCTTGCAAAAAGAATTAATGGAAGTATTTAGCTGACATTTACGGGAATGAGGGGCTGCAACTGTTCTCAGACACATCATTTTTATATTACCTCATTTCCATACACCATTAGATGATGGGTTGTGATAAGAGATTTAAAGACCACTACCCAGCTACTGTTGGTAGTCCTTTCAAATAAACTATCCGCCAGTTGTGGGATGTTCACATTCATCTCGTTCGTGCACTGGATTAAATCTGCAATAAAGAAATTTCTGTTATTATTATCAGTTCTGTGAAGGAAGATCAATCATGTTCCCCAAAAAAATTAGTACGTTCGTTTTGTGTAGTAATATTTTTGATGAAAACTGAGGGGTTTTCCAGTAAAATAAATATTGAAAAGCACCATGGCTCTGGTCTACCAGAACTTTGTAATGAGAAGTTCACTCTGCTCACTGCCAAGATTCAACTGCTTTTGCAGCTGCCTTAGAAGGCCCTGGAACACAAGAACCATAATGACTTACACTACTTCTGACTAACAACTCTCAGCTTTCAAACACCTAAAGCATTAAATAGCAAAATAATTATTACATGGTGCCATTTAATTAAGTTTTACTGGAAGATTATGACTAGAATTAACTGTAATCTCAGATTTCTGGCCTCTTAATGGATCAGTAAACCCTTTTAGACATTGGTTCAATGTGAGTAATAAAAGATTCAAATACTGCTTAGTCTTGATACAATGCAATCAACATGTTCAAAAGGGCAGAGGAAATGTTGAGTGGAAAAAGGAGCCTCTAGCAACAATGCCAGAAACTGACAGATTAATTTAGTTAAAACAAAGTTGGACTGTTAACCAAAAAGATGGTTAGGAGCACAAGACCTGAGGTTGGCTAGCTATAACAAAGCTTTCCCATTTCTGTTCAGCCTGGACTACTGTCACACCTGTGTACACATGGGGAGCTATACTTTCAGTACAACCAATAGAACACTATCTAATCATCCAGTAACTTATTTCCAAAGGCTGAGGAAGGAAGAGATGACTTAAGATCACAACACTATGTTGACAAATACAACAGGAACAACTATATGATAATACAGCTTGCTATTATTTAATATAAAGCTTAACTTGATGTAATACAGTACTGATGAAATTTTTCTACTATTACCACTCCAAAAATAAACCAATAATTTTCACTCAAACTGACAGCCCTGCCAAAGGCCATAGCTCAATAAAAATCAAGACTTCAGCATGTCCTATGCCTGCCTGTCTAAGGACTACCAAGGCATACTAGAAAAATCCATTTAATCTGAAGGCAAACATTTCACCTTTGAAGACAGTTTTATACCTTGCTATGAACAATCATTCACCTTGAAGGACTCCTGAAAGACAGGATCTTCCTTCAGCCAGAGCAGCAGGTAAGCACAGCTACCACATACACAGAACTAGTACGGTCAGAACTGAAAAAGCTGCTATTTACATGTTTAAGTATTAAAGGAAGTGAGCAGGAAATTATTTCCAAATTCATAAATGTAATGAGATGGAGAGATAAACATTCCTTTATCTACAATTAAAACTGTGATGACTACAGGCATTCATGACCTCATTTTTAAGTCACGGTTATCTATTATTGGATGATGATTTGGGGCTGTTAAGACAATGCCAGGATATTACTCAGCAAGAGACATGCTCTGAACTGGATCATTAAAACCAAGCCCTGCAGCATCTTCACCTTCAGGTCTTCCCTCCTAAATAGTAACACAAGCAGTTTTGTGCAAGGCTATCTGGCAGGAACTCACGTTAAATACAAAGGTACACACATCACTGGATGTCAAGTCATACATTCTGGCATAAGAGGTGCAAGTGCATATTACAAAGTGAACTTCTAATCTTAAATGCAACATTTGCCAACAGATCAACAGTAACAAAAAAATACAAAAAAAGAAGCGGCACTTGAAAATCCACTATCTAAAAACATTAAAAAACCCCTACCCCAAATAAATATCCAGTGTAGATGATATTTTGTGCTGGGAGAAATGTTTTCTGAAATGCCATTGAACTTTGAAATCGTTATCTGTCGCAGTGTGTAAAAGAAAACAGGCTCTGTAACCAGCAGAAAATCATCCCTCACAGGACTGATGAGTGTTTATGTGAAAAGCGTATGAATGAACTCGATGGGGGGCAGAGGGAGAGAATGCAGGCACATTATGAGGAACCAGTAACCAACTGGGAGAGAACATAGGCAAGAAGAGAAGTACACAGGCAAACCCAGACTTCAGTGGAAGTAAATCTCCAAATGCAAACAAGGGAGTCACTACAATACTACAGTTACTACAAACTAAATTCAGTAAAACATGAAATTTCTCTCTCCAAAATGCTGATTGAACAGATATGCAATAATCTGGTATGTCTTAACACCTCAAAGTACCTACATTGTATATATCTCAGAAAAGTTACATTTCTCTGAAATCTCCTTTGAAACTATACTCATGAACAATGCTAAATAGGTAAAGAAATATTTGCACAGTTACACCCAAATTAGATCAGCAAATTTTTGTGCTAACTATACTATAAGCAGCACAGTACAGACAGCAGAAGATGGTATCCTTCGTCCCACACTGCTGCACTACATCCCACGCTGTATATACAGTGTTCTTACTTATTTATCCTATTCCCACAAACACCCTTCATTAAAGGAGAGGAACAAATATATAGTTATTTTCACATCCTACGCTTAACACAACTCGTCTCACACCCACCTATGAAAATACTAGCTATGTGTTCGGAAACCTAAGGGCCCCAAAGCAACATATCTCTAGACTGCTACTTACTGGAAATGCTATGAGCAATACCACAGGCAGGTGTATAACCAAAGGGTACAGCACTAAGGGGAACAGCTTTCATCTCAGAGCAAAAACAGAAACAAACAATATAATCAAGAAAACAAAGGATAACTCTTGGTGAAAGAGTGATGCCTGTTTCATTGATCATCTTATCATGGGAGTCAAGGAGAAGGACTGAATACTTACCCTCATCAATACTACAGAAAGGAAAGTCACTTTCTGCATTGACCTTCTGCATTAAGGCCCAGAATACCTCACAGCAGAAAAAGAAACTCTCCTGGGAAATATAAACCATTTAAAATCATAGAATTCTGCGATTCTAAAATCTGTTAAAACTTTTACAGCATGAGACACACAGCATACAGGTGTTAGATAGCAAATCTCATTCCTTGTTTCAAAGAAGGCAGCAACTAGCAACAAGAATCTTAATCTTCCAGCTGGCTGGGAGACTTATATGAGGAAAGCTTAGACAGCAACGAATGCAGAGTCATATCCACGGCTGTAGCTGGGGACAGCCAAGGGAAAGGTCACCAGGTTGCCCAGGGCATAGAGCACATGGTGCACAAGAAGTGGTTGAAGGAGGTGGGCTTATTCCACCAGCAAAACAGAAGACTGGAGGCAGGGAGGAGGAATATAAATGCTACCTTCAGTCAGATATTTCTTGGAGGTTCACAGAAAAAGGATGATAAGCAAAAGGGAAATGGTCAGCACCAGAGCCCGTAAACAGCCAGATCTGTTAATGTTCAGCATGGTTTAAAAGCTGGGGTTCATTACAAAACCTGAGGTCCCTTTCAATCTAAAGCAATTTACAAATCTATGCAACATCTGTGGAAAGGGAGAACAGAGGCAGGTGAAAACAGAAGTGACTTACAAAGTAAGTTGAAGTCAGAAAGAGTAGTCCAAAGGTGTTCTGAAAGATCAAAAACCTCAGACTCATTTAAGTGATTGACAAAACATGTTTTGAGAACACATTTACCTACCTACACTAAACTGTATATCAAATTTCAGCAGAGATTTCAGAGCCAAAACTAGATTTTCCAAGAAAACACTTGCAGCTTGTTTTAAAATACTGTTTATATCTTATTTTTGTTATAACAGTTAAAGCTTTCACCACTAAGTGACTTTCACATAATTCAGTTCTGTTTGGTCTTTTTCCACCAAAGCAAGGGTTTTGCAAGGAATCATAACAAAGGTCTGGCCAACAGACATTTCAACAACACTTGAAGATTTGCAACTGTACCTGTACCAAAGCAAGCATATTGCCTAACCCTGTTCAAGTTAACTACTGCAAAACATACAGTAAAATACTGTAGAATACTCAGGCTTAGAAAAATAATGTACTCACACTCCCAACCAAGAGTTCTACAGTCTTTCAACTGTTCAGCCTTCATTACAGGAAAGAACCAAGTGATTCATTGCCTTACACAATTCACAGTTACCAGGTGAAAGAAGTATAAGGGTGCAAAGTAGAGTAGAAGTAGAACAAGACTGAAGATTCATACACAACAAAGAAGCAGCATCACCTACACAAAGCAGTTACTACAAGGCTGTGATGATAAAGTACACTGTCTACTCCACACTAGGCATGTAGATGTGGATTAGCCAATCCATGGTAAGGGATCATGAGTCTTGACCCATGGCAAACACGAGGCAGTCAGGCTGGATAATAAAGCATCAAAGGCATCTGCCCCAAATTACCCCAGAGAATGCGTGTGCTTTCAGCATGTGCCTGTGACCTAACTCCTTGTGCAGCACCTCATTCTGCACCAGGCAGCCTGCTAAACAAAGTTATGAAAGGCTGGTTTCCTTCCCCACAAAAAAGAACCACAAGGTATCCTGAATGAGTCTTTATGATTTCTTTTCCCAGAATCTTACTCATATTAATTCACAGTAAGATTATAAAGAACTGGGTTGAAAATAGCTTTCTTTAACAATTTTAGTTTCAGATACAGTTTCAGACCTTGTCATTTGTGGTAACTTGACAAGTAAGCTGAACATAAGCCAGATTTACATACTTCATGTACATGCAGTACTTGATTATTTCCAATGGTTTACCTGTATCTCTCATTTTGAACAATATTTCTATTCAGAAGTATCAACCTGAAAATATTTACAAGCATGAGATCTTCCAGGTTAGAAAGTGGCCCACACTTGTTACTCCAAAATAGGTCACGCAACTGTGACAGATATCCATCTTGTTAGCTATTGCTTTTTTACCTATTATACCACAGATACTACCTAAAATAAGCAAGTAATTGGTTATATCCTGCAAGTTATTGATAGTTGTGCCATTTTTAAAAATATGTATATAATAGGAGAGACAGCACCCTTTCAGTAAGCAATTGAAATGGTGATCATCCAACAGGAGTAGGCAGACAGTGGCAAAACAGATCACATTCTTCAGTGAAAAAAAATACAGCAATAAAGGAATATTTAAACACATATTGGTGGATCTAAAGCACAAGCCAACACGCATCAGATCAAGTTTACGCAACTGCTAAATTTAAAATTGAAGTCAACGTAGCAAACTTGTTTCTTTTTAAATACAAAAGAAAATATAAAACATTTCTTCATAATATTCGTGTAACTTATGTCCACACAGAGGACTTCAACAGAACACAATTAATTTAGTGCCTTTCAAACTGAAGAGATAACATGCTAGTGACTGACACTTCACTCACGAGGGAACACTTGTAGCTAATCAAAATGGTGGAATACAGGACAGTGCCTATCCTTAAGATAATTCTTAAGAGTGTGCATCTCCTTATGAACAATTCCCCTTTCACCTAAGGCCATACAAAACAACTTCTAGATTTGAGCAAAAGACTTAATAATTATTGATACAGGGCTATTTTGCTTTCCTCTAAGGGACCAGTTTCTCAACAAGACAAAACATTCGAAGCTAACACACTTTCATTTTATCATACTTTTGGAAATGAGTGGGAAAACTGTTGGTGTCTCAATCCAAAAGCTGAAACAAAAATAAAATACTAATGGAAAAGATACAGTTATCTACACTGCCAATACTCAAGTTAAATTCCTTTCTCCAGCTGTCTAGATTTCAATTCATATCATGATTTTCAAATTATACCAGTTTCCATTATGTTAAGGTCTCATTTTCTTCTTGTTCTACACAAATACTTGATCACTGGAACAGAGCTGCTCCCTCATTTGGGCAGCAATCTTAATCAAAATGCAAATGTTGAATCTAAAAACCTATTAAACAGCTTAAGTATTTCCAAAGCATAGATGAGAAAGCAGCAATGTGATCATTTCCCATGCAACACACCGCGTAGCAGCAGTTAACACTGACAACTTTAGGAATTTGGTGAAAAATTTCAAAGATCAGAAGTCAACAAGTTCACATCAAATTGGTTAATGATAAGAAAAACGATTGGTTTTATGCCATCAAGAAGTCAGCCACTAGACAAAAAGTTCCTTCCTTTGAATTTTTGTTACGAGTAAGTTACAGCAAGCTTTTACTATTTCCAAACAAATTTTATGGGTTTAAGATTAACATTCCCCTGCTTCCCCCTAAAGAGCTCAAGATCTATATGCCCATGCGGATTTTAAATAGTCCTGTTACAGGTTCTGGGAAAGCACACACACCTGCCACATCTTTCCTTCCCAGAAGGACACCGAGAAGGCTTCACAATAGGGGAAAATACGGGTTATTGAGAAGGAGAAGGGAAAAAAAATTAAAGAAATAAACATGTTCCAGTTATACTAATGTAACATTTGTCAGCAGATCTTAAATGAAGGAGAAACTGAATTTAGCAAAGTTTTTCATGGTCAGTTTTTATTTTCTTCTTTACTGAACTAGAAGTGTCATTTTTAACTGGAGTGGTTTGCATGAAATGTAACATAAAATATTAGAAATATCTAATCTCTGTATATTAGATATTCTTCCCAGTCATATTTTTTTTTTCTTCAAATTTCTATAACAGATCATCTTCCTTCCTTGAATAATTGGTAAGTCAAGGTAGTCCCTTATTTTCCAAAGTTCAATACAAAGTATCAAGAAGAGTTTTTCAACTGGCTGCTGATGACAACAAGTATTTTGGATTATGGAGGTTACTTTTTCTATGCGCCTTGACACAATGATTATGAAGAGTTTGCTCTATTTTTATCCAGTTACAAAATTAACAAAATTTAAATGACTTCACAGATATATATCAGTTTTATTCTAGTAAAGCTCTTTGAAAACATTTCTAGAACATATAATAGACAGTGTTTTCTAATATTAAAATACGTGGAGGACTTAACTGTGCCATGAAAGGACACTTATAAAAACTTCAAGAAATCAGAAATACTAAAATAAGAACAAAAGAGAGAGGTTTTCTGTAAAATCTATAATTAAAATCTACTTCTACAGATTAACAGTTCTGATAACTGCAAACCTTGACACATTCAGATCTGATTCTACCCATTCCAACTGACATTTTAAAAGCAGATAACTTTGTAAGCATATGGTAACTTTCTAAAAAATTTCCCACTTCTTCTACAGGGGATGTCCTTATTTAAATTTGGGAAATAAGATTAGAAAGTTCCTGGATAAGCACTTTTCATTATAGAACCAAGCAATTTGTCTAAAAAGAATAGTCAAAATAGTTCTGAACATTAATGCAAATGGGTAAAATTTTAATTTTTTAAAAAATTGATTTCTTCCTCAAAATGATACATTTGGTAACTAAAAATTAAGCTTATGCCAAAACAAAGATACCCCAAATGACATACCGGAATGATCAAGCGAGACAGAGTGATGTTAAATTTCATTCTGAGCCACTCACTAAAGGACATTTAATCTGCTGGAAGAATATTATATAAGAAGCATGTATTTGAAAACTGAGTGAATACTTCAGTATTTTCCTAATTAACAGAAAATACCTACATTTGCAGTCTAAAACAAAATATGCCGTAAACACTATTTGTTCTAAATTTAGGTTTGTTTCTTTTCTGAATAAACCCAATTGTACCAAACTATTTTACTAGAAGTAGTTTACTACATCAGATGGCCCCGTGGCTTCACCCAAGTCCCCTTCAGAAAGTGGACAGGGAAATCTGGATCACACATTTTTAAATTAACAATAAAAATTCCCACTGACAATTCTTTTTCTGCATATAACCAGCATCTTAACAGCTACATGCAGTGACTCCGGAAACAATTTATGGAAGAGTTAAAGAAATCTGAGAAGACTCATTCTATTCTGAGCTTTCCATGTTCAAAAGGAACTATGATTTAATCTAATTTATATTAGATAAGCAGGATAGAAAATGCAGAAAGAAGACTTATTACAACGTTGAGTAACTTGCTCTATAGCCAAAGATTTATATTTTCATTTCATCAAGTTGCATCTTGCCTTTTTCTTCCAATTCAAATGAGACTATCATGTTCTCTATCCTACTTAAAACTGCTATTTCTAATTGGAATTCTTAGAAATTACTTTAAATCTCTATCAGCAACCCTGTGAATTCAGCATTACTGCCTCAGGTATCTTTTAACTCTACATTTTTCTCATATGGCAACACTTCAACTAACTTACTACTGTTTGAGAAGTGTAAAAACTAATTAAGATACTTTTTGCAAAAAACACAGTAAAAATTACTTCAGTTGAACAACTGCTTCAGTGAAGAATGCTCTGAAAAACATTAGTAGTGTCTACCAAAACTCCTCAACAAATAAAGCATCAGTAAATGAAACAGCAAAAGAAGTTAAAAATAAGGGAAGCACAACTCTAACCATTATGTAGGTCACATGATTTTCCTTTTAATTTTTTTCTTTATTTTAATTCCTACATACTGGAAAGTGCCACATTACCACTTGATTTAACATCCATAATGATTATTCAAAACTTCTCCAGTTACAAATATTGTGGAAATGACAAGCCTGGTTATGTTACCTTCGGAGAATTGACTTCTCAAGACAGACTTGAACATCGCTTTCCTCTGAACTTGCCAAGTACCCCCACCACATTTTAAACACTAACATTAAAATACTGCTAAATATTGCCTCAACAGTTCCAGCCACAGATTGTAAATACAACATTCTCATTTCAAGTACATTTGTTTCATTAATCCAGAAACAGTTACAACCAGATTTACACAAGCATTCAGTGTACCTTGACAGCACATAAACAAGCTTGAGCAGTTTAGAAAATGAACATACCAACACCATAATTCTTGCTCTTATCTGCTTATCTAATCAGATACATTTCTCCTTGAAAAAAATGGCAATTTTAGGCTGTTCTTTTCATCCTGCAAAGAATCATGTTACACTTTCAGACAAGAGAAGCTGATTCCCTAAAGCTCAGTAAGAAAATAACCTGAACTGCCAGATCATCATAGCAGAATAAATTACACACACATTTAGGATCACTGACCCATAAAATAATTCATGCTGGTCAGAACCTCTGGGCAGCATATAAGCTCCAGTCAGACTGTAAGCTCCTGCAGACTCTTGACTAAATATACAAGTTGTTGGAGCCTGGATCCCCCTGAGGAATGATCTTCTAAAGACATCCAATTGTGGAACCACTATCAGTGACAATTAGTTTTGTTCAGTTTTATGCCTCTTCCTTTCCTCCTGTACATAAGGAAAGGCTATTAAGCTCACAACTGACCAGACTTGGAGCTAATGAAATTGGCTTCTGTGGCTACTGCTACAAGTTAACCCATTACTGCATTACTTCAACATTTCTACCCTTCAAGCTGAACACAAACCATATATTGATTCACCCAGATCTTTATGCAAGTTTAACACATTGCAGTATTTATTTTAGACCAACACAAATTCATAAGATATATAACTCATAGGATGTTTTCATGACAGCTCATGACAAAACAGGGTGGTCCCGTTCCTGTCTCTACCTGCAAACATTCACACACTTCCATTGCTCATGTTATGTCAGCACTAGTGTACTTCTCTGAACCATACTAACTTCTCATAATAGAAAAAAACCACACAAAACCCCCTGACCTCAGTGGTGGTGGGTGGGATCACGGGGATGACACATGAGGTGACAACACAGCACAGTTTCTTCATTATCCTACAAGATGAAAAAACAGCTCACAAAAGACCAAAACTGACAAAAGTCACAACAAAAAAAGGAGATGATGACGTGCAAAGGTAAGAAGAATGAGAGGAAAAAGGGAAGTGGACAAGTCCTCCCACTTTTGGCACCAGTGAGTGACTGTTACTTAACCATCCCACTACAGTCATCCTCTGTTCTTCCAAGATGTCTGTCTTGGCCTTCAGTGTTTACTGTACATTTCTATAGTTCTGAGTTTCCTTAGATTAATATCAGACTTAAAGTTTGATGTTCTGGTGCAGATTAAAAAATAAATTCCCCTTGTGCTTCTCAGTGGAGCCTGAATATCCATACCCTCCATAAAATTTCAACACAATGGAAAAACTACTATTTTCTTTCTTAACAAAATAAATCATTTTCTTTCAGTGTTTCCTAACTTTGCAGTCTTATTAATTCATCTGATCTCCTCTGGATTCTCTACAGTTTCACTGATTCATATATATAAATATACACACACACACATATATATACGAATGTATATATTTATTTATATATAGTTAAATACAGTGTCCCAGATGGATAACGGAAATTACTCTCTTCTACAGACATATGGAGGGATGCCCATCTTTCCTACATTCTCACGCTGGTGGTTTATAATGAAAATTAAGGGAGCCAAACCCTCTTGCAGTGTTCCTGCACACTCAGATAACCCTTTTAGACTCAAGTTTTACACCTTCCTTACACGTTTAGACCTCTGCAAGCATTGATAGAGCAGTACTCCAATTTATCAGTGTAACTTCATCTTCTAATCTTGGTCTGAAGAGCAGCTGCAAACATTCCCAAGACAATACAATTCTGTTTACACACAGTGTATACCAACATACCAGTTACTAATAAAAAGCATCATTAGAACCACATACGGACATATTCTCCACTTGAAGTACCCTCCAATCATGGGCAAAGTGATGTAAGCAGTCTGTATTACAGCAGACTCTCTCGCTCCACTAAGTTTGAGAGTCAAAGAAAAAACACACTAAAACCCATGGCTGTTACCCGTACCTATCAGTTGTTATAACAGGAGAGAACTATCTTTGTTAACATTTAAAACACTAATCAATAAAAAAGTATCTAAAACATATTAGTTACCTTTCTAAAGATTAATTTTCCAGCCGCCACTCACTCTTAAGACTAAGTTCTTCCTCAAAACAGAACAAATCAACAATTGCTTCAGCTTCCTAATACTGAGAAATATGCAACATACTAAAACTATTTAATACTTTTGCTCTACATTCACATTCTACATTTTGCTCTACATTCTACACTACCCTTTAAAAGCATTTTATCATGAAATCTAGTCCAAAATAATTATTAGCTCCCACACATACACTAGCACATTATTCCCACTGAAAAGTATCTGTAAACTTAGAGCCTTGATCCTATCTTTATAAACATGCTTAATAACGAGCCCGTGAATCATATTTAAAGATGTTTCTTGATTAAAAGATGAAAATGTCTGTATCTATCAGCCAACTAACATGACAATTCTTGCATAAGCTGTACATCCAATCTGAATATTTAACCCACTGGCCTAATTAAACCAGGGAGAAACCAATATTCTTTTCCACTGATCATATGCTAATTTCAATGCATTCAGGAATAAAATTATGAATAGTTCTTTGTTCAACATTGTCAGTATTTCCAGAGTGCATAGCTGAAAACACTTGAGGATGCATCCCCTGTTTCAGGTTCTGACAAGCAAGAAAGCAGGTATGTACCTTAAGGGTTCTGTACGAGCACTGCTGTTTAAGAATACATTAGGATAGGTGGCTGGGCAGGCTTTGATTTTGAACGACAGCCATTGGCTTGATATTGAAATCAGTATTTAATATATCGGTGTATAATACATTACTATATTAAATAGGATAATAATTTATAATAACACTTAAGCATCCAATATAATATTTATAGTGTGAATAGTGATACATAGTGGATGGATGGAAGCACAATGAACTGCACTAGGTGAAACATTTAACTTTGATGAAGACTAATTACTTTGAAAATTGCATAGCTTTTACACTGCTTTTATATCCTACTGAAAGCATGAAGCTATTTCAAGCAGCCTGCATACACGTGAGTTTATCCTATGATTTCACCTTAAGATGCATAGAGAAGGAACATGGTTTACAGATAGCTGAGAGATCAGTATGTGATGCCAGAGATATTAACCCTTAGGTCTCTTCATCACCATGTACACAATAAATGTAACCACACTGTTCTCTGTCTCTGACAGGAATAGTGCCCAAGCCATCTGCCTTTGCTTACTGTAAATTTTCATTTATAGTATGCACTTAAAGCCCTCTCTTTCTGCTCCGAAGAACCTGTAAATGTTCTATAGCTATTACACCTCCATACAATAAAAACAAGTGGTGCTAATAGGCACGTTTTTAAAACAAGGCTTGTGAGACACATGTACAAGCTGCTGTTGTACTGCCAACAGCATGTAACCGATCCTCACAGATTGCTCTGGATACCTCCTGGATGCAGGCAAAGTACCAACAAATGCCTTACCTGGCAGCTCGCTAGCAGTGGTACAGTAACATTACTGTAGCCCAGCCTACCGGAACAGGGAAACCATTTTGTTAACAGCAGACACCACAGAACAAAAAATCCTCAATGAGCACAACTCTACAGTAGTTCTGCAGCAAGACAGCTTGTATTTTTTCGAGAAGGTAAGCCTTTAATGTAACTAGGGTTTGCTTCAGTATCTAACCTTCCTCAATCCTGCAAGGAACTCCTAATCTCAACTTTCATTCTCCTGGCTCATATGGCATTCAGATGATACCTGTTAAAAAGTACACCCAAAGACAGACAAAGAACCTATCACAGAACCATAGAATGGTTTATGTTGGAAAGGACCTTAAAGATCATGTACTTCCAACACCCCATTATAGCAGGACTGCCACTCACAATCAGGCTGCTCAAAGCCCCATCGAATCTGGCCTTGAACATTTAAAGGGATGGGGCATCTACAACCTCTCTGGGCAATGTGCTCCAGTGCTTCACCACCCTCTCAAGTAAAGAATTTCTTCCTAGTATCCAATTTAAACCTGCCCTCTGTCAGTTTAAAGCCATTTCCCCTTGTCCTGTCATTAACTACACATATAAAAAGTCCATCTCCCTCCTTTTTACAAGCCCCCTCTAGGTACTGGAAGGCTGCAGTGAGGTCTCCCCAGACTTTTCTGGTATCCCTACTGAACAACTCCAGCTCTCTCAGCCAATGTCACCTTCCAACATATGTGATTTCCTTAATCCTGCACTATAGAGGAGCAAGCAGAGAAAACGCCAGACTTCACGCACAGCACGTTTTGGCAGTAAACACTTCTAGCACACTTTCTGAATCTAAATATATGTATCTTCTAAATATACAGAGTATCCACACAAGTGTAATTTAGGTGTTTCTTAGATGTTTACCTTTCACATCCCTTTATTGTAAAAGATGCACCAGAATGCAATTTTGTAGTAGCGATGTACCATCCCTGTAGAGCACAGTGAAACTGCAACCAGTGAGCGTTAACACCAACCTGACCTCCTGCCACCACATCTCACTGAACAGATCTTCAAGCCAAAAAATTCTCAAGACCTTCACTATTTTGGAATTAATCACACACATGTAGCTCACATTATTTTCTCTTTGAACAGCAGTGCTGCATCTTTAATTAGACAGTTTAATAGACAAAACCAAAGATAAGAGAAAACCAAAGCCATGTGATCTGAGGTTTTCCTACTTCAATACTTGTCTCATTTCAGTAGCTCAAAGGTCTTACTCTAGCAAAGTTGTCTGGAATATCTGTTATTCTCTCCCATTTTAAAACAAGATTTTGGAAATTCGATTTCCTTCTGAACAAAATCTAGCTCTGAGCAAGAATAGCACATTTTTCCTGAATGCCTTTGGGAGCTGTCAGGAAGTATGTATTAAAGTTACAGGAGTTACACCTCTGTATTTGCCCTCCTCCATCAGTGCTGAAACTGCCAATGAAGATGTGTGTATCTGATGCATAGTAGGACATATTTCTTGGTAGATACCACCCTCTACAGCTTCTGGTTAACTACTGGAAAAAACTGGGCTGTCTGATTAACTACCGGAAAAAACCCAGCCAAAACCTTAACTTGTAATTGTGCAGAAATATGTTTCCTTTTGGCAGGAGTCCATGATAGTATGTTGTACGAAACAGCTGTACTGTCAAGAGAGTCTAATGGTGTAACAGCAATCTACTACAGGTCCTTTTGCCCCAGTAGTATACTGGTTAAAAACCAACACATTTCATTGCTTTTCATGTACTTACACAGATTTGCAGAATTAACCTGATAAAAGGAAAAAAACTGGGAAATTTTTGCACCTAAGACCGAAGAAGTTTAAGCCATATTCTAAAATGGTTTGATTGTTACATCATGTTCTTCCAGCATCACAGAGATGAAAAAATTACTAATTTGGGTTCATTTTAATATAGTAAGTATCAAAAATCCAATATGTAAAATTACTGCAAATGGTGCTTTTCTGACACAGTATAAATAGAAGGACGTCCAAATTATTTAGATTTTTTAAAATTAGTACTATTTATTACAAAACAGTGCAAATGCTTTTCCTATAAATAGCATGGTGCCCACCTATTGGAGAAAACCTCCTCAGATGATAGCTTTAACCCAGATTTCTACTATGAATAAGCTTTACACACATCATACTACAAATCCAGCTATGCAATATTTCCTATTTTGTATGGATAATCTGTGTATCTTACTTTTCTGTAGATCTCTCAGGAAATACATACAGCAGTGTCCTGTCAGATGATCACTTACTCTTACAGCTGACTAAACAGAGATTAACAGACCTCAACGTAGCTGTGATTTAAAGGCTTATAAACAATGACCTAAGTACCCCAACAAAAGCGGAAAAACCTGAAAAGAGGGAAAAATAAGGCAAAGACAATAGAATCATGGGGCTAATAAGTGAAAAACAAAACAAAGATTCCATGAAGGAGCTTTGCTTAGGAATACTTTTTTCTCTTATTTTCTATAAAAGAAGCTGGTCAACCTCAAAATAGTAACCCTCAAGATTATAAACTAAAAACACTTGCCCAAAGGTTGCTGCAAAAATTTCCTTACCAAATCTCAGTTAACACACTAAGGAAGAAAGCAGTTTAGACTATTTGCTTATTATATCATACAACGAATTTTCTTAAAGAAAAAAAAAAAACTCTTGACAAAGTACCTGAATTATTTGAACGATCAAAGCAGCAAATCCTCAAACTTCAAATATTTATCATTCTGTGAAAATCAAACACCATCCTTCTACAAAGTGACTGGCACAAAAATCACACAAACCAGCACAAGTTTACACAGATGGGTACTTGAGCTGGTATCTCAGAGATCAAATAGCCTAAATTTTGTACTCCCTGCTGTCATATGAAACAGTCTGAACACATAGTTTTGCACAATGTGTCTGAGATTTATCTTTCTCTCTATACTGAAAAAGAAAAAAAATACTCTGCACACCAGACATTTTTATATGACTTCTGTCTACTCTTAAGTGAGACTAATCTCCATTTTTCCCATCAGGAACAGGAGAAAGAAGCGTAACAAAAAACGTGAAACTGCTCCTTCCACGTCAACATATTTGGTGACATGCAAAATTCTAGTCATTTTGGTTAAAAAAGTGTCACTACTTTATAAATTACCATTTTTTAAGCAACAAGGAAAGTTCATGACACATGGATTTAGAGCACTTCTTGCAGCCATTTTAATGCAAACTCCATCAATTCCATACAATCTATTTCACTTTTTGCACTTAAAAGTAGGTGAACTCATTAAAGGAGATCTGTTACTGACAGCCACTTTTATACCTTTTCTTTTGACCAAAAACAGGATCAGATTTTGACATGAACTGCGAGAAAACTGGATAAAGCAGAGCACAAGCGCTAAAAAAAAAAAAAATTACCTGTCTTCCCATAAAAACAGAGGCATCACCACAAAATTGTTTCAACTGACACTCATGTACTGGGAGTGTGCAGCTCTTCCATGAAGGGAGGCAGTCAAGCAAAAGTACAGCTAAATTCTTCCATTCTATTAATAGAAATGTTGGAAATGCCTGCCTAATTTAGCTTTTACTTCCTTTTTCAATATAGACTAACATCTCCCTTGAGATATTTAGAGCTCTCTGACCAAACAAAATTCACCCTGGCTCATCCTAAGTACATCTTCAATGCACAACATTGAAGGGCACAACAAAACCATCCCTTACAGACCATGTCAAAGCTGCTCAGAGTAAAAATTTTAAAATATACTGTGACAGATGTTAGGATGGTGCAGGAACAATCTTCATTTAACATGCAGAGTAAAAAGGAAGCTGAATTTTTCCAGGGCCACACTCTAAGCTCTACCAATTTTCAGTAGATAAAGCAGAGGACCTTACAAAGAGGAACACATCCTCTTTACAGCAACACTGTTACATCTGAGTTTCATAAATCCAAATCAGTTCTTTCCCTCATTCCTCAGTTTTAGAGACTGTTCCCGAGTCCTTCATTAGTAACAACGGGGTCATCAAGTTTCACAAAGTTTCAAAGCCGACATGGAGTTTCAAGCTCTGAAGTCTGAAACTGAATGGGTAAGAGAAATTGTATATGGAAAGAATTCCTCAGTATCCACACTTTTCAGCTGGGAATTTCTCTATTTACCATGAACAAAGACATGTCCCTATCACAAACAGCCTCTAAGATAAACTAAAGCCAAGAGAAGAAGTAAATAACATCTGCCTTTCGGTTTTCAGTAAAAGGAAAGAGACCTTCAGCCAAATTCTATCCTTAAAATTAAACTGTTTCATAAGAAAAGCTCAAAAAAGACAAAAATTAGTTATTCCATTTGCTTCAAAGTAGGGTTTGTTCATCGGTTAAAACTTCAGAGAGCTAAAAGGAATATGGAGCTATAGTAAAACTAGGTGTTAAGACACCTTGTGTCAGCCCTAGCGTATATCAAGAGACTGACCACATTCCTGTCTACAAAGACTCGTTAACAGTTTAAAATAAGGCCAAAGCATCTCCTCCAGCTCACTGTATTTTACTTACAGATCATTAAATATGAAGAAAGTCTCATAAACTAACTGTATGTAAATAAAAAGCAAAAAACCCCAGCAAAACAAGAGAGAAAATCACCCCATAGAAATGCACGAGCTTCATATTCGTAACAATGAAATTCCAAGCATCAAAGGTTAAACTAACTGTGCTGTTCCCTATATTTGAGAACTAACACAAAAACTCCTTTGGAGTTACACACCAAATTCAGCACCGAAACAAACTTCGTATCTTCCACATTTTTAATGCCAAGTAACCTGCTTGGAAATTTATGTTACATTTGATAGGCTTAAATGATGCTACATAGTGGCAAAGCATTTCAACTGAACAGGTCAGGAAAAAAGTTTGGCCTAGCTCCTCATTAACTAGCAAGAACCTAAAAATAAAAGTCTGTATCCAGACAACAATTTTTCCTCAAAGCCCAAGAAACAGTGCGCTAGGCCCTGTGTGTCAAACAGCTTACAGCTAAGAGTTGTGCATCCTGAGCTTCTCCATTCAACTGCTAATCAAATGTGACAACTTACTATGCGTTACACACCCTTATTAGAAATAACTACAGTCCACAAATGCAGAGGTGTTCATATTTGGTTTCCATTTGTTTCTTTCTTTTATTCCTATGATTAAAATCCGCTTCACATGTATTTTTGATACTCTAAATCTTATTCTGCAGTGCTGTACTGTAACACTCATGACTGAAATGCAAACACTCTAGGGAGAAATAATCCCTAACAAATTTAAGGCAGGTTATTAAAATATAACAGAAAAACTGATTTAAAGGATAATAAATCCAAATTCAGTCATTTGAATGAAAACCAGCTGATCAGAGCATGGCTATATCAATGAAAGCTAAGGGACACAGACATGCAGAGAACTAATTCAAAATTAAAATCTACCTAAGGATTCCAGTATATTTCTAAACAGTAAAGAAACTTCGCTTCTCAAGAGAAAAAAAGAACACAAGGATATTGTTCAAAAAGACACTTTCCTTTTTTATCTGCAACTAGGATTTGAACTAGTTGTGATTCGTGATGAATAAAAAGTAATCACAAGTAAAACACCTGAATTTCAGCCCTAAAACTTACAAACTGACATAACCACTTATGTAAATATTAAACTTAAGTGCCCCTTGTAAGACAGAAGAATGAAAGCATTTCACAAGTAAGCAAGACTCGATGAAGACAGCTTTACATCAACCCAGAAACGAAGAATTGCTTTGTGAACTACAACTGTATGAGGCTGCAATACATAATCAAGTAAATATTCCTCACAAACTAGTTTTTAAATGAAAGTTATTTTTAATCTCTCCATAACGCTATACATGCTCAATTATGATCACCAATGGCTTCTGGCAAATAGAAAAGGGGACAGAATGAAACCTGATCAAATAATACCACTATTCCCTGTATGGAGACTTAACCATTACAACAGCTCAAACAAGATTTTACACTTCACATAAAAAATAACATCAGATCCAGAATAAAGAGTTGTTGATCAGAAAAATTCATCAAGTTTGAAATAGGTTGCAAGGATGGTTGCAACTATTATGGTAATACTGGGCAGAGAGAGAAGAAAAGAGGATAAATCAACTTCAAGTGTGACCCCATTTCCAATTAAAATATGGACCCATTTGTCAGCAAGAGTGGAGATATCAGCCAAATAAACCAAGTGCAGCTGCAAGCAAACGTAGGGGAAACAGTGATGCAACTTGTGAATATATGGGAAGAAGTGGGGAAGAGAGGAACATGCTACATAACAAAACTAAACCCAAGACAAAAAGCACACATGTGGACAGCAAAACACAGGTATAGAAACACTTCCCTGCCACTTTACAGTTCAGTATCCACCCCAGAAAAACCCAAACACCACCAACAGCAAAGGGACTTACAAGCAGCCCTTAAGAACACCAAGGAACATGAACACACCCACTTCTACCTTTTGACAGCCTAGACATTCAACCTTCTCATCTAGCAGATAGAGTAGAGAAATCTCAGACAACCAGAGCTACTCAGAGTGGATCTACTGCCAGACTGAAGGAAAAGAATTTTTTTTAAAATTAAAAAATAAGTATTTAAAACACATTTACTTCTGTCTGTAGTTTTGTAGCCTGAGTCTAATTTAAAACTTTGTATATTACCCACTCTGGGCCTGAAATCTAGTTTACCATGGTAACTTTAGAAACTTATGCTGTGCAGATGAATATCAGAGGGTTGGTTTAGTTTTGCTGGGTTCATTTTTCTTCTTTTTTTTTGAACAAAAGTAATTAAGGAATGATATGAACCTCATTATCACCTTTTTATAAATGGATAAAAAATATCCTTTTTTACAAGTTATTAACATTGAAAATCTGTTTATTCACTAATTATTTAACTAGGAAACAGTGTTATTAAGGATTCACAATTCGTGCTTTAAATTTTATCAAATTAACTATTCAAAAAATTAAGGAAGGTTACAAACAAGACAGACACTTTGTTGATGTCATAACACACAGCCAGCAACTGGAATAGCTGAGCTACCATATTTAGAGTAAACTGGAATAGCAAGCACCATATTTAGAGTAAATATACGAAATACCAGAGCAGTTTCAACCCATGTAAACTTCTCACTACCCACATCAGTGAAAGAATCACTCCTGCTAGAATGGCACTGCTGCTGAAGCATATGAATGTTGTGACTGAAGGACTGCTTGTTTGGGAGGAAGCAATAAAGGACAGCAAGTGAAGATTTCAAAAGTGTCTTTTCAGGAGAAAATGAAAAAGGAGTTGACGTGGAGAACTTCTCTGTAAATTAACATAAGTATGAATGAAAGTATATAGGAGAGCTCAGAACGAGTATAATCCTCACTTTGTGATGTCTTCTTATTTAATTTAGACTACTCATGTCATGACCTGCATAAAAGTCTCAGGATTTCACTTTATGCCACCACTGCTCATTTCAGTAAATTCTCTTATGCTTCATTCTGTGAATTAACATGCCCAAGTCAAATTTTGGTGTAGATCTTGACAATTTACACCCTCTTTTTTGAGGCAAAACTTGTAAAAGCCTAATTTACCCTTGTATAACATTGCAAATGATCCAGATAAGCATTACTTTAATAAAGCTCCTTTAGCAAAATAGCACAGGAGATGTTTAGTCACAGTCAGAAAATCCAGAGCATTTGCTAAATCTGTATGAAACGCTTAACTTCATTAAGTTATTCTCACACAGTTAAATACAGCTTAGTTCCCTAATTTCCAAAATCCCGATTTGTCACATATAACTTGGATTTACTCTTAGTAGACTTGAGACCACCACACCTTAGCACTGAATTTACTAACATTATTTTCAGGTTTGGAAACTACCAGCCAATTGATAAAACTGATATAAGCTAGAGGTGAAACACAAAATAGAACACTACTTCTTCTTCAAGTTTTGAAGGATACAGTTACTTTGAACTTACTAAGAGTTCATAACCTGCCCATTCACGATCATATTTCACAATGGAGAAAACAGCTAGAAGAGCAAGGAAAACATCAAACCCAACAATTTCATAGCAACAAAAGCTTCTTTCCACTTGACTGCACTCGTCTTTGCTAGTTAGTTGTTTGTTACTTCTAATCAGCTGCAGATATAACCAGTAATAAAATCTCTCTCATACCCAAGTCTTTGCAAGATAACATTAAGCTCGAAATTACAACTCCCAGAGTTAAGATTTTGACCAGCAAAAAGTCTAAATGGTTAAATTCACACACTCATGAACAAAAAGCAAAGTTTGCAGCAGAAGAGTCTGCTAAAATACTCAAAAGTAAGAACACATACTTGAGATTATTGCTTTAAACTTGTATGGCAAACAATTCGAAAATATTAAATAACTGCCCCAGTAGAGGGCTTCAAGACTTTATAATCAAGTCGTTTACAATTCTTCTATCATGCTTGAGAAACAGCTACTTCACAGTTTACAGAAAAGTGCACATATCCTACCACTAGTAAAGCAATGTGCTATTTTTCAAGCATTAATTGATGTGTGAGATGTTTAGAGTGAAAATATCTTAATGGTATTGAGATTTCAATTTAAGAAAGCTGTTTAAAAAATTAAGCTTTAAAATACAAAAGGTGTCTCTGCTTCAGAAATAATGTTGCATTTTCCAGGGGGAGCAAGACGTCAGTAACATTTTATAAGTGGACTTTCCCAGAATTCTACCACCATCAATAGATCATCTCCTTTACATAAGGCAGCGTACGCAAAAACCGGGAAGCTTTAAATTCCACGCTGGGTAAGTCATCTCTTGTATTATTATGCAAACTACCATTACTTTGTGAGCCAAGTCATTAGGGACAACTTAAAACTTTTACATCTACAAATCAAAAACTGATTCTAGGATTAGGAACTGAAGACTGAACTAGATCATTACGTCACAGGCTGAACTGCAAAAGAACGCGTCTCCCAAGCGTCACTTTTAGACGATGCAAGAGATGACAGCACCATTAAAAAAAAAAAATCATTGCAAAACAAATATCTCAACTAGAGCTATAGCCCAAAGTTACATGACACCTGAATAATCACAGCTAATGGTAAACAATGGTGGTATGAAGGTTCACAGGAAGTTGATTGCAGGTGTCCTACAGCGTCTCCTCCTTAGCTCCTGCCTCTTACTTCATCTGAAGTAGAACACTGCTTCAGGCTAAGTAAAATAAAACAACAGCTGCACAACTACATGGCCATTCTTTCTGCAAATGAGCAGCTGTGGTAGAAAATTGTCCCTCTGGCAGCCAGGAGGAGTATGATAGTTCTCAAAGACACGAACAAATATTCCAAAGGAATTCTAGTAAAAATTAAGAAAGTTGGCTGAAGAAAGAAATGATGAAGGAATCACAGAAAAACTCAGAGAGAAAACGGAATACTTCAAAAGAAAGTTGTAATAATGCAATTATCTGTATTTGAAATAATTACAGTTACAAAGAACATTTCTAAGCAAAAATAACAACAGATTGCCTCCAGAAATTTAAGTCAATTATAGAATGGGAAGCAAAGCCGCAAGGAACTTCAGGTAATTCTGCCAAAACCAGAGACAAAATACGAGTTTGTTGAAGCACTACAATACCATAAAAGGAACATGGATAATCTGTTTCTACTGGAGAACACAGAAGTATCCACAGAACTAGGAGTTAATTCACCTCATCACCCAGTCACACTTCAGCATGTAAAGGCAAGTGAACACTTAAAATGCTGGTTTTCCCAGATTTCCTACAAATCTCTCGGGTGATACAGGGAAAAGCAATGATCTTTGTCCCTCAGTTCTACACGGTACCCTCTCTGTATCATCTCATTTTGAAATAGAAGCTGCCCCCAGCACAGACATGAAGCAAGTCTTTAGCTGGACTTCTCTCTGGCCTAGAAGCAGCTTCTAGACAAAACCAAAGCAGCTGACACTAGGGACTTACGAGTTAAGTTCCAAACAAGCTCCTTCAAGTTTACTTTCACTCACACAGCTTCTCATGGCCATCTACCCAACACAGCGCAGGGTTCTGGTTTACTGTCTTCCTTAAAAATACACATTTTTTTCACAATAAGAAATCAAGGAAATTACACTCTGGCTTAATTATAGAGATATTTCCTATTAAGAATGGATAATTACAGCATCACAACTTCCTTCCAAGTCATCCATCCACATTCTCCTTTAAAGAGTGCTACTCCATTAGCTACAAGCAGATAGGGTTACCACACCACGCTCATTCAAGAGGCCAACCCCAAACGTGTATCACAACAAAGCTGTTTTAAGTACACTCTACAACATGCACATGTACACAAACATTTTTATGCTACTGAGCTGTCACTGCTACAGCAATTTCACTGAACCAACCCAGTGAAATCTACCTGGCATTAACTTCAGGTATTCCTAATATTACTGTATCTTCAGGTATTCCTAATATTTATCCACCACACATACATACACAAGCACACCTTCCGCTCAGAATCATGTAAAGAAGGAGTGAAATCTGGCAACAAGTTTCCCGACACCATTTATATTCAAACAACCTAAAGCACTTGTTCTTAGCATCACTATCCAGCACTCAAGCGGGGACAAAAAGCTAACTAGAAAGAAAGGGTTGTACCAATCTCAGCGTGCAAGTTAAACCCACAAATCACTTTACAGCTTCCACTGCTCAGATAGGTGTAAAAACCAGGACAAAGTCCTAGTGAAACCAGGTTTTCCATAAAAGAAATTCATGAACTATGCTTTGAGGGTTCCAAGGCTATTAAACCTGTCTGATTTCTGTAAAACAAGTAATCCATCATAACAAAAGCAGCATTCAGCTTACCAAACAGAATCCTTAACCCAGCTCTAAGGCTGGATCTTCAAAACACAAGAAAAAAAACAGTATCGTGGATTCAAGTATACAGCCTCAAGATGATGTTACTACCTATCATAAGCTATGTCCACTCTTAAATTAGAAGTTTTTCTCCCTCAAACCAAACAACTAAGCTTTGTAATGGGAGAGAAAGAGCATTCTTTGAAGTAGATTATATTTTAATCATCATGGGCTAAGAAAAGAATGCCTTTTTACCTTCCTTGACCAAGATAACCATCACTGAGGGAAATACAGAGGTAACCTAGGATGGAGAGCACTTCAGTTTTGAAACTCCATACAGTAAGGAGCAAGATAAGTAAGGACAGGAATAATCATGTTCACAAATATCTATGTCAGATTTCCCTCCATTTTTATGAGTTAACATGAGGCTGAGCTAGTTAAATCTGTTCATGACAGCTCGAGCTTAATGAAGAAAGAATTTCAGTAACAGGACAGTCAGAAATCTTGAGATCTGTACAAGAAATACAGAGACCACATTAACAAGAATGTATGTCATGGTCACAGAACATGCTACAAAAGTAAGACTTCGTTACAGGACAGTGTAGGAAAACTCAACTTATCCACTCACCCAGGACACAACCTATAGCAAAGTAAATTTTAACTGTACTATCATAATAAACAATAACCAGAAAAATATTAAGGCAGCATGCTGCCTATGAAGACTGGTATACTAATGGTCGTTCACAATGAGATGTCAGTTCATAGGACTTACCTAGTTAAACTGTTGTAAAAGGAAGATATGTACAAATAGTTCAGAAGCGGGGCTTGAGTTACAGCTTGTGTGAAAAATATTTATTTTAAAGCACACAACCATACAGAGTATGAACAAAGAAAATGTTCAAAATACAAGACCATGTGTCATTTCCTGATGCCAGGAACAGAGACTTCAAACAAACACATTAGGGTAGCATACAAAACATCTAGCCACGATGTGTTTTAACCATTAAAAAGAGGGACTAATTAAAAAGAACAAGTTTGCTTTGCTTTGATAAAAGAATTCTCGGAGAGAGGCAGACACTAAAACTCCTGACAGTCTAGAGTAGAAAAAGGAAACACAGAAATGGTCTTCTCATACAGCAACTACCAGATAGCTTTCTAAGGAAGTCCAGGTACCCTTCCACAGCAGCACCCTGGAGGTCTCCATTAGGTTGTCTCCCAGCAGCCCTGTTCAGAACATCACCCTTTTACACACCCACACACACCTGAAGAGCAATTTTCTGGCCGGCTTGATATTCTTTTCAATAAAGCTTATACCACAAAATAATTCAGCTCCTAAACGCCTTATTACTGAAGCTGTACTTTTAGCACTATTACAGGCTAAACCTGACAAAGTTTGTTTTCCAGAAAGCCCCACTTCTGCTGTATGAAATCCAGTAACATCACGATTTCATACATATGCCATATGACAAGGTGTTTTCTCTACCTGCCAATAAATTACTCGAAGGCCAAAGATATCCTCAGTGTTCTGACACCCTTAGCTAACCAAAAATAACAAGGCCACTCAGTTATTATCGTCTTCAAGCAAAAGATGAAATGAATGAGGGAATACCAAAAAAAGACAGAGGCAGCTGTTCTGGGGCTACCCTAAAAAACTGATCACATCTCTCTCAGGTACTTGCAGAACAGAAATTTTTTAAACCGTTAACATGGACACGTTTTGGTGGAAAGCAGAACGAACCGCAGTACAATTAACCCTACTGCTATCATCTGGCATTCTCATCTGGATACAAAGCAATTCAGAAGGCACAAACTCAAGACACAAGAAGACTCAACCTTCTCCTCACAGACATGGGTGGGAGGAAGGGAGAAAGCACACACATAGAAGGCATAGACACACAAATCTCTCCAATATCTTTCATTATCTATTTGGGAAAGTGAAAGAGAGTCAGAGGGCTGTCCTTAAAAGGCCTAGAATAAAGAGATGCAAGACAATCAGGTATTCAGACCAAGAACTTCCTCAGTCCTGTGACCTTACAGCTTGGTGAGAGACACGCTAATGTGAACTTCGGTGCTCATCATTCTCTTCATAATCACTTGCATGGATCAGAGTTTACAGAAAACCTTTTAAGCCTTCCCACCTTTGATCTCTTCTTAATAGGAGCTGAAAAATGGCCAGTCCCCGTATGGTATGTTAAGATCAGGTAACGAAGTTCTAAAGAAGTCCTCTTAGATACATCTTCTCAAGTGAATGAGACAGACTAGAGAGAAGACGAAGAACATCCTTACTGAGAGAGATTTGCCCTTCGAACACTCATTTCACATATTTTCCTACGTGGAAGAGTTACATGACTGTTAAAGAAGGATTTTTTTTTTTCCTAGTAGACTACCGGGAAAATAATTAAGGTAACTGATCAGCTATTCCTTCCTGAAACTCCTGCACCTCCTCTAGAGAAAAAGGGAGTGCTGCCCTAGCAAGACGCAAATGAGACCAATTAGTAAGGAAAGTGCAGCCCATTCCTCTGCCTGGCCTCCCTGGTTCTCTCGCTCCCGAAGAAAGGGGTACGAGGCAGGTCCTGTCCTTCAGAAGCTCACATTGTCCGGGGCCCTGTGCATAAGGAAGAGCTGGCAAGGCCCCTTTCGGAGAGCAGATACACCGAACAAGCCTCTCCCAAGCTCTCCATCGCCACGTCCCCGACCCTACGCCCCCGCCCTCCGGGAATGCCCTACGCTGAAATCCTGAGCTCCTCCGCCTGAGGAGGCTTCCCGACCCCACGAGGCCGGTGGGATGGGCGGCAGCCCCGCAGCGGGACCCCGCGACAGGCCGGGCAATCCTGCTCCTCGGCGGGACGCTCGGGGAGAGCCCTCGGGCCGCCGTCCCCTCCCGGTACTCACAGTCCAGGTGCTTCTTCTTGGGGCCCATGACCTCGTGGGTCGTGGCCTTGCACACGGTTTTCGAGACGGCCGAGCCGGTCACGCTGTGCTGCGCCGCCGTGATGCGGTCGGTGAGGCTTTGGCCGGACATGGCGGGTTCGCTGGCGGCGCTGGAACCGAGCGCGGCTCCGCTCCCTCCTCAAGGGCCGGGACGGGAGGAGTCGCCGGGGGGATNTCCCCCGGCCGCCGTCCCCTCCCCCTGCGCGCCCGCCCGGCCGGGGACACGGACACGCACTGGGCGCCGCAGGAAAATGGCGGCGGCCGAGCTCCTCCTCGGGCCTTGCCGTGCCTCTCCCGCGTCACGTGACCCCGGCGCCCCGCCCCCGTGACACGCACCGCCCCCCTCAGCGCCGCGGGGCGAGGGCGGAGGGCGGGAGCCCTTCCTCAGGCCGGGATTGCTTCCCCTCAGATCCCTTCCCCGTGGGCAGCCTCCCCTGCCCTGGGGTCCCATCCCCCTGGGCAGCCTCTCGTTCCCTTGGGCAGGCTCCCCTCGGGAGGTTCGGTGGGCCCCTGTTCGGGTTCAGCGCCGGGTAAAGTCTCCGGGGAGCGAGTGGGGGCTGTCTCCGCCCCTGGAGGAAGTAATTTTGTATTTCTCAGCCTGGAAAGTTTTTGTAGAAACTCCTTTGGTGTTACCTTCGGCTAGGGAAAGCGCAAAGGGAAAAAAAAAACTGTTCGCAGGCAGCGAGGGGTTCGGAGCCGGCTGGTTGCTGTGATCGAGCTTCTCCTCTGAGGTATTTTTATTTGAAAGCTCGCCAAAGATTTCTCGAATGTACATCACGGGCAGCATAAAAACACTGGTGGTTTTCAGATCTTTCGTGATTAACCTCCCACTGTTTTGCTGCTCAGCCAATGCTTCTTGGACTTAGTCGGTGGCTCTATCTTTGGCAGCCTAGGATTTTGTACGAAGCTACTTCGTTTCTGTTCATAAAAGTTAGAAACTGTTCCTTAAGGTGCCTTCTCCCAGCCTGGGACCTACAGCTGTAAACCTGGTTGCCTGTGTCCCAGTGGCAGACAGCGAGGAGCAGCTACTTGGCGTCCTTACCTCCTACCGCCCATTGCCAAAGTGCTGTCCCAGCCTCCCAGCTATCTGCAACTTCCATTACTCCTTGCAACAAGGCTCTTCTCCTCCTCCCCAAACACACAGCAGTGAGTAATACAGCAAAACCACAGGATTCCAGTTGACAAAGTTCTTCCTTTCCCAGAAGTGCCTCCTGAGGAGCTGTCTTGTAAGTGTCCCCCCATCCATGAAGCCACTGAAATATTTATTGGGCAACTTAAAGAGAAGCAGTATACAAATGATACTCGGCTCTGTCTGCTTGACAGGATGTGTAAGTGGGATTATCTGTTCATAATGCATAAGGAAAATTGGTGTCAGAGGAAGAACATCTGGTGAAAGCTGAACCCAAATAATGCCATTTGTGTGTGTGTAAGGAACGTTTGCAACATGTAGAACTTGCTTTCTTCATAATGCCAAGCTCTTTGAGGATGCTGTTGTATTTGTATTTCTTGGCTCCTTCTGAACTGCTTTAGGAGTCCCGAATATCCATGCTGGGGAAATAAATCACTGATGTATACAGCAGCAGACTCTGGCATAAGACAGTTTTAGCCTAAAGCTTCACACCATGAAAATACAGAGGCTGCTATAGGCTACTGATACAGCAACACACATTGGTATTTTTTAATGCTAACTTCAGCTAGAACCTGGATTTCAACACCCCATTTCAAGCTGCTTTTGGAGAAATTCCATGGAACTGGCCTGAGTAAATTAGGCTCCATCAGTTCTTCTCTGATGATGCCCATCACTTTCTCCAGGAACAGTGAAGCTATCCAAACAGAGGAAGCTTGTGACTCTAGGAGTTACTGAGACCAGATTTGGACAAAATATCTCTTTCCTAAGGGAACAAAAAGTGACCTCGATCTTAGAGGTCCAAAACCAAAAATAAATGTTGCCTTTTTTTACAGCTCTTCTTGCTCACAGAAAGCTCACGGTTTTACTCCACAGTTAAAAATTCTGCTTGTAATGCTTGTTCATAAGTAGAAATGGGCGAGAGAACTGATGGCAAAATATATTTTGATAATCATTTGTTGCTTTTTAATTGCTTGGGAGACACTTGATACCATTACAGCAAGAAGCTTGAAGCACTATGATAGATAATATCTGAGCACCTCCCAAAGATTTGGAAATTGAAATCAAAATATTATCTCTTTTCCTTTCCAACCTGAAGAAAACAAGTTTGATTAGTTTATAACTCATTTGGTTTTGTTTGTGTGCCTGGGTGTGCTTGAGAATGAAAGGAGAAAGGAGTACATATCTGAAGAGAAACTACTGCAGAGATAGGAGTCCTATATTTAGTGAAGCAGCAAACCTAAACAACATTCTTTTCTCTTGTGAAAAGTTCTTCCAGTATCTGGATCTAGCTCCTGTGAAAATGCTGTATCTTGCATTCACAAGCTCCCCGAAATTGTCAGTATTTCGCTGGTATTCAGCTATCCTGGAAGGACAAACAAGCTAACAGATCTGTTTCTTCCCATGTGTATTGTATAGTGCTGAAAAGCTTGCCTCAGCATGACCTCTGTAATTTATTATGTATATCATTTTCTTGCAACAGTGTCATCTCCACTCTGTGAGGTGCCTGCCGCACTGTAATGCCTGCAGTCTGCCAGGGTGATTTGGTGTTCCCAGTGCTGCTGGCATCCATGCCCTTCCTCCTTGCTTCATATTACCGTACACTATTAGGAGAGCTGTGGGTTGGGGGCACTATTAATCAGAAATAGCTTCAGATTTAAACCAGGTGTTTTGGCTGAATTTCAGGTCTACTAGAAATCAGCCTATCTGAAGCACAGAACTGAGGAACCATGTGAGGAACACTGAGCCCATATGAGGAACAAAGCTGAGCACATGCTGATAAACTGTTGCAGTCTCATTACCAAGGATTTGAGGGCATATCTGTTAACAGCAACAAAAAAACCCATCAACCATAATTTGGGAAGCTAAGGGGGCTAGTGAAGAGAAGTTGAAAAGAGGAATTAAGTGTGAAATAGGGCTGGGCATTGGAACAGCTGAAGGGAATGGTAAGAGGGATGCGGCAAGGAGGCAATGGGGAGGAAAAGCAGAGGCAGCAAAGCCACCTGCATAAGGTTGGGAAATGCCCTATCAGTGTTGTATAGATGATGTGGAAACAAGTTACAATCCAGATGTTTCACATGACCCATTTAAAGGATCACTGTGGTTTCACTGCTGTTAAGGATTACAGTATTTTCCCCAGGTTTTCAGGGAGGATGATTTTAATGTCAGCCCTGGGAATTCAGCATCCATTTGAGTAGACATAAGATACAGACTATAGGAAATAGAAACACCAGCTTCCCAGATGTAGCTCTCTCTGACATTTGACCGTGTCTGTGGCCACTATAATGGTCCATTTCTTGTGCACCTCTGGCAACAGAGAACTCTAGAGCAGCTGCACAGCTAGAACCAGGCCACTCACTGACCATATGCAGCAATCTACAGTTAGTGATGCACTTTCGAGTAGCCTAATTTTGCCCAGCCTAGTAGAACTCTGCCAGTTTAACTTCGATGTAATAATTTCAGAACCGTGTTCAAAGAGTTTGGCAAAGATTTACCCGATGTTGTTTTTCTGTGACTACAGTAAGAATTCAATATAATTTGCATCACCATAGCAACTTCATCAAATAATTTTATGGACAATAATGATTTTTTTCCAGCAACACCTCTATTAAGATAAAGAAACTGGAACAAAGGAAAATTACGGTTAAAAATAACACTTGTTAGTGGCACAGTGAAATGAAGTAGTCCAGGAGTGTGGTTCTTGTTACTCATTCATGCTGCCAACAAGACCACAAGCCAACACAGGTAGGCAAGGTAGACGCATTGCATGTCTAGGGGGGAAGGAGGCAACAAGATCATTGAGGATGTTTAGAACATTGCAAAATAATCACAAAACACAGTGGAGTTAGGATACTTTTTCAAATGATACCCCTCTTCACTACTCCAAATGCACTTGTTCCCAGGTTTTCCTTTTGCTTCTCTTGTATCCAGTTTGTACGAAATGACATTTCTGATCCTTCAGACTTTTAGTACTCAGCTCCTTCCTTTCCTAATGATCGTTATTTCATGTTCATTCCTGTTTCAGATACATCACCCTTATGCATCCAGCTACCCCTCCTGGGTCTATCCAGAACTTTCCTGATGAAACAGGAACATTCAGCTCTTGCTCTGCTTTTCTCTTATATCACCTGCTTTTCTTCGAGCTCCACGCTGTCCTCACATCTATTCCAAATCTATCTATCCTCAAATCTGTTCCAACTCACTCCATGCAAAGACAACCTACTCAAGTCCATAGTGAATCAGAGATCTCTTTCCCGATCCTCTTCCCCCTTTCTGGAAATAGTGACAGCTTTCATGTTTCTTTTGTTCCTTTCGCATTTCCTCTTTTGTGCCTCTCTCTGTGAGGCAAATATCCAACTTCCTTCCTCACACACAGTATTCTAAGCTCTGCAGCTTGTGTCACCTTCTCATGCAGCTCCAGTTATCTAGTAGTCAGCGTCCCTTGCAGTGCTGTTCCCTGAAAGGAAGCTGACTTCGTCAAGGAAGAAAGCAGCTGCCCAAAAGCTAACGTAATCTGGACATGAGAAAAGCCCGTAGGATGGGAGAAAAGTGAGTCAGTACCATTGCACAGGAGGGGAGCAATCAGAACTAATTTTACTATATTCACTTAGGAGCAGGATATCTGGGTAGGAGCTCCTGTGTCTCATGAGAGTATCTAAGTAGAGGTTGAAACAAATATAGTGCTTCTGAATCCTACTGTGTGTTCTAACACCTTTCTCTCCTTGTCCTGACATGAAACTTGCACACTGCAAGATTGATCGTGTCATTACTGCTATAAGCAGGATTCCCACCTGGCCAACAAATGCACATAGTAAATCTATTCAAGTGTGAGAGAGAAAGGAAACAAGCTCCCTTACATTTTGTTCACACTTCCCAGTGGATGTGTCAAACACTGACACCTCTGAAGAGCAAGAGGCCTGCTGTCCTCTGTGTCTGCCATGCACTGCCCATCAGCAAACATTTCTAATGCACTCCTGCTGCTGCTCTTTCCTACTGCGGTTTTTTACACATCCTTTCTCGGCAGTGGGTAATCTCACAGTAACTCGCTCAGATACTGAACAAGGAAAAGCAAACCTTACAACACAACCTCACCAGCATGATAAGTGCACCTACACACTTCCCCAAAATTTCTGGATACCATCTATCATACAGGAAAAAAAAGTGTCGTTGTCCCTGCTAGTGACACTTGTCCTCATCCCTTCCCCCTGGTTTGATGTTGAAAACCTAGGGCCTTGCTGCCAAATGCTTCTCCCCGTCATTGCAGGCTGGCAGTGTTTGTGAGACTTGGCAGGAGACAACATTTGATAAGAATCCTTCTCTGGGCACCTCTGAGAGGGCACTGTCATTCATATCACTCCCCTGCCAGTTCACAAACACCAAGCCAGCAGGGCAAGTGCAGGAGGAACTGCATTCCTTTTGGGCTCCTGTAACTTGGAAGCAGCCCCTATCATTTTCTTCAGTCACCTTTGAGCCAAAAGCAAGCAGAATACATTTCAGCCCCGAAGGAATATTTTTAAGGAAAGTTATGAGCAAACAAACAGGGAGGATATCAATGGAACAGCCACTTCAGCCTGCTGCCAAGCTAAAATTGGTACTTATGCTCACACTCTTGCACACACATACGTGCAGCAGAGCTTAATCAATTCCCTCATTAATGTTGAGGCTTGTGTGCTCATGCTCTGTGTCTGGGAAAGCTTTACACCCACATGAATTTTGATGTGGAGCTGAAACAAAAATGTTGATGCTGGCAATGCCAACTATAGAGAGTAAATAGCTGGGGCCTGCCAATGCTGACTTGAATGGGGCTTCTCACCCAGAAGAAAACCTACATGTGAAAAGTATTCTCGTGATCAGGTCTGTGCAGTAAAAGTAAATCCTGGTTTCCTTCCTCCAACAAATAAATCCATTTATGCCAATGAGTTGGTTTCAAGCCTTCTATGGGTAGGTCCCACTCCCTGGTCTTTATGTGAGATCTGAATCTTGCCCACTGGAGTGAGTCAGGCTATCGGTGTTTGGCTCTGTGCTTCAGGGGTCAGTGACTGCATTTACACGTGGGCAGACTTCATGCTGATTAAATCAAACTACTGCACTGAAAAGAACATTAACTAAATGCCTCCTAACATTCTGATGGTGTATAAGCTATTCTGAATCTTAAAACCCATGGAGGATTTGTCCTAATTCATTCCAGTACACACAAGTACATAAATGAAAGTGCTTTCTGTTTAGTAAAATTGAAGAAATGCATAAAAAAAGAAATTAATAGGAATTTAAAATTGCTTTCTTTTTCAGGATCTGAGAAGCAAAGAATTGCGAGTAATATTGGAATGAATGTTCTCACCTTCTCTGTCATCCTGTGTTTCCTAGTTTTATTTCTTAGAACTCAAAAAGCAATACTTTCTTAGTAGCAGTGGTGCAGCAGGCTTGTCTTGATAATGTACTTCAGCCACGAGCCTTGTCTAGAAGTGATTGGATTATATGTTTTGCTTGTCTTCTGCACTGAAAACAGGGACAGATGCAGGCCAGATGTGAAAGTCAAGGACACAGCACTCCCTTCACAACTCTGTGTCGGGCCTTTCTGACAGCTCAGTGGCCTTGAGGAGATCCCACAGTGGAGGGCCAAATCCAGGAGAATGCATGCTCAGTCCTGACTCAGGTTGTGCTTTCTCTTTCTGCTTGTGGGTAGTGTTGAGGTGCCAGAGAGGGGATGAGATGGTATGCTGGGAACCAGGGAATTGCTAGCACTACAGCAGTGGAGTGGGAGAGGGGCTACAAGAAGGCTAAAATTTCCTTGGTAACCTCCCAATAAATCCGTATCAGTTTAAAGCTACAAGTGAATCTGGCAACAAACTTCTGTGACTTCAGATCATAAGTCACCCACTGTGTTGAAAGCTGTTTGATGTGGATCTCTCCACTGGCAACTGGCTGCAGGCCAACAAATTCACTTTCTATGGATCACAAAATCACCACAGTTTTTACCGGTCACTTTTTTTCTGAAGGCAGGAGCAAAGAGTAGTAGAGGATCTGTGTTTTTAATGCATCCACCTACCCAGTTCTTCTCTTTGGACCACTGCTGTGTGCTTTCAGCACTCAGTTAAGCCCGTCCTTGCCTTTCGTACAGCATCCCTTTTCAGTGGAAATGCAGACATGTTGGCAGTGCTTGCTACCAGAGGAGTAAAGAAGGAATAATGATCCAAAAGAAAGTATTATAGTCTCTCAAATTGCACTGGGATATTCTCAAGTCAAACAGTAGCCCTGCATGTGTTGGTATTCACTTCTAACATTCTTCAAGAGAGCCTGTTCATTGCTAAAGACTTTGTGCATTGCAACAGCAGCTGAAACTTAGGAAGAACTACAAAAGCAGGATGCTGATGAACATTCTGCACACCTCTGTTTTTTAACCCTTACAACCAAAAAACCAGTGGATGACAAAGAGCAAAAATGGATATCAGATGCACTGAACTTACTCAGATTAGATAACACAGTTGGAGGAAAGAGGAGAAGATAATTAGTTTGTGCAACATCTTATTGACCTGAAAGATCAGATGCCTAAAAGAATATTTTACTAAGAACAGTTGTAAAGAAAACAGTAGTGTAGGCAGGTAAAACCACAGATCAAATACTTTGCAGGTCCATATTTCATCACATGGCAGTATGCTTTCAGATGCCAAATTCGGTTCCTATTGAATCTATGGCAAAATGCCCACCGACTCCAAACAGAATAGGTTTTGTCCCTCTAAGCTATGAGTATGGCCAGCAATACTAATGCAGAATAGAAATAAATTGTGTAGGTGAAGAGTAGGGAGTTGGTGCTGAAAATTTAGTGCCTGCATGATCTTAATCCTTTTATTTTCAAATTAACAAAACCCTTTTACTCTTAGAACATTATATCACTCTTTTTTTTTTTTGGTCCACAATATTTTACAGTCCATTGGCTGAAGTGATTAATGCTATTAAACTTTTATTTAGTAAGTAGTTTTTAAAATAGTTAACCCAAGTTTTCAGAAGCATTAGAAACATTCTTTTCAAACCAGAACTTCTTGGTATTGCAGCAAGTTTTCTTCAATTAAGATCTTTAAACCTTCTCATTGGTATTCTCTTTTTACCTCCTCCTCTGTTCCACGATATTCCCTTCAGCAAAGTTTATCCAAATCTATATTCTTAAACCTTATCCTGAAAGTGGATTTGGTAAGTCCTCCTAATTGTTTGACAGCTCTCAGCATTATAGAAGGTATCTGTGCATGGATATGAAAATGAATAGCATAAAACAAACTACTGAACTTTTTTTGCATTAAAGTAATTTTGCATCAAAACAAGTGAAATTGCCAGCAGTGTATCTGTAGTATTTTAAAATCAGATAAAAATAGGATTGCTGTATTCTTTAATTAACATAGCTGAAAGTTAGCCAAATCGGCTTCGGACACAGCAGGAGACGTACAGTTTGTCCTGATTTTGTGGGGAAAGAAAAAATGTAATACTTGGCACATGAACTAACTGTGCTAACTTAAAATGTTACCAAAACATATTCAACTAAATCAAATATGGTGGCTTACCAGAGATTAGCCCACATATTTTAACAGAACAGAAGAGCAGAGTTTTAAAATTGTGGGTTACTGAAAGAAACAAAAACTAGAGAAAGTGATTATCAGTGACATGAAAATTTTGAAGAAAACTACTTACATATTGAAATCGGTGAGGTCCTTTGGCCAAACCCTGGTGTTCTTACTTGCAGAGAGTAACATCATCCCCTATGAACAGTTCTGTTCATTTGGGAATCCAGTCTTTTATGGCAAATAACTGGAGTGAACAGTTTCCATTGTCAAGATGTTAAAACCAATCACTTTTTAATTTCTATGTGCACATCTAAGTAAAATGGGTTTTGATGAGGTTAAAGGTATAATATTATGATGGGGATAAATTCTCTATTAAACAGAAACAAACGTCAACTGAGTAAACATCATTAGTGCTAGAAAAATCTAGACTAGATGTAGTACCTGCCTGTATATGACGGAACTTCAGTATCCTAGTAAGCAGATACTTCCTTGTAGAAATTTTAGAGCAGAATTCTGTCATTCTCAGATGCACATCCTTAAGCAAAGAAACTCTCATGAAAAACCCATGAAAAGCCGAATTAGAAAACCTCAGATGAAATCAGATGCGGCTTTCAAAACAGTCCTCTTAGAGAAAGGTAAAACTGATTTTTCCTGAGGCGGTGAGAACTGAATCCACAGAAGTTCCTTGAGTAGGGACATTGCTACCCTCCCTGCAAAGCTTTACTGTTTTAAATTGCAGTTCAGATTCCTGCTAGTAAGGTGAGGGGGGTTTCATTAAATTAGTTCATGTGGCAGCTGCTCTCCTCATTCCCGCTTCTGTAGACAGTCCAGCTGAAGTAACAGCTGGAGTAACACTGGCCCCTGTATGAGAGGGCCAGCTGTGCAGACAGCTACCAAATTTACTTTCAGTGGCCTTTTCTGTCTTTAGAATTTTTTTTTCCTTCAAGAATTTTATTAGGAAGACTGCCTCATTCCCAGATATAACATTTCATGGGTTTGGAAGAAACAGCTACCTTGAGAACTTTTCTAAATTGCCTCACAGACCACATCCCTTGGTGTTTCTCTAATCCAGATCATTTTGTTTCCTAGAAAGTACAGCTCATCCTTTCAGAAGACTGAGTTTCCCTTGCAGGATGGTTTGCCTGTTAAAAAACTTTCCTTCAGAAACCACAGTATAACATGAGCACCCTTAGGCAGTAGTTCCCAAAACTGAGGTTCTGACCATTCATAAATTTGTAGTAGTCCTGAGCGGGGTTGTGATTATAGCCAAAATTAAGTAAGATAGTCCCAGGGCTGTGAGCCAGTCTGAAGGGGAACTTGCAATGAGAGGAGGAGTTACTCAAAACCTGACTGGACTGCACCTTACTCTTTCATCAGCTTCCATCTTTCAGATGTCTGTGAGACGTATTCTATAGTCACAGTGGTGAGGATTATAATAGCCCACCCGTTTTACAAGCAATAAACACCAAGACAGGAGGCACAAAGACAAGAAAGTCCCCGAAGATTAGAGGGTGAGGCAGAAATCTTGCCTTTCCCCAAGTCAGGGCCATTGATTCACTTTGCAGCACACTCCAAAGAGCTGTGACCTCTTTGGGTGAGACACGATTTTGGGCATCGTTCCTCAAAGATCCTCAGATCTCTTTTCTGCACCGAACCCGTACTCCTTTGGTGGGAGGAGGTAGGATGACTCAGTCACTCCACAGGCTCTCTGTTACTTCTCCCTGATACATAGTCTCAAGAAAAGCAGAATGCATCCATGTTCTTTGGTAAACAAAGGGATGTGTGGGAGCAGTTTTCTCCTTAGGAACTTAAGAGACATTGCATGGGTAGATGGAGCAGAGCTGAAAACAAAGACCTCATTCCAGTGCTCTTGCGAAAACATCTGGCCAGCACAGTCTCTTAAAAAAACAGACTGGAGGAATGTAAACATATGTTTGGCCCGAGAAGGAGTCGTTACATAAATGTTAATTATGAAGAGTATTTCCCATGAGTACAGGGGCTTTTGACAGAACTTTGATCCCTTGCAGGACACAAGTCTCAGGAGTCACATGCTCTGCCTTAAAGCTGTGCTGACACTTCTCTGAGCCCTAAGAAGCAGCAAGGGCATTTGCTGTAGCACAGGAACAGAACAAGCTTTGATGATTAAAAGAGAAGTTTGAACAGCATCATGTTGAAGCAGCTCTATGTAATTAAACAGTTCTACTGGTCGGAACATGTGAATATATCTAGCTATGATCCCAAAATGGTGAGGCAGCTTTCCTTATGTCACTTAAAGAGGATATCTGAACATTATCATATCATTTGGCAAAGCAAGGGCTATGGTGCCATTACATTTTTGCTCTAATGGGACTGAAATTCTTCTCTTTGCTTTCAACATTTTGAGCTGTTAGGATCTGACTTTCATGCCTTTTTCCTCCACAGTCAGGAGGGATTCAATTTAAACTGACCTTTCCAAAGGGATGCTGAGATTCTCACATGGCTAACATGACTCCAGGCTCCCACAAAGATCACAAGAACAGGGGACAACCTTAAGCTTTCTTTGTGAATAGTGCCATTTAGCGAAGGGAGTGACTTACCATGTCCGAAGTGAAGCTTGTCCTCAAACCACTGGGGTGAAGGCAGCAGAGGACCAGTTTAATAATCACCCTGTTTGCATTGCTTAGACAGACACCATGGGCCTCCTCTTCTTTTCCCACTGTGGCCATCCCTTCCTCCTGCACCACCCTTGTTCATGCAGCACTTGTGCAGCCGGGTGATGAATCTGACCAGGGAACTTACTTGACTGAAAAATACGGCTGGTGTTTATCAGGCCTTTTTTGCAGTGTTACTTTTTCAGTTGGATCAGAGTTCCCTGTTCCAATTTGTGATGTGGCTCCAAAGTCTGTCAGCAGAGTAAAGGCAATGAGAAGTGGGAATGTTCAGAGTGGGAGTTCAGGGATATGAGAACCATGGGTCTTTGGTGTCCAGTGAATGAATATTGAACCATGTTTTTGGACTGATACCTTCTGTCTGCCTTGCCTGTTAAACACTTGATGCATGTGGTGCTCCATAAATAATGTCTTTGGAAACTATAGCAAGCCTATTTTAAAAAAGAAGCACAAGTTACTGAATTTCCACTGTGATTTATCTGCCAGCCCTCCTCCCTCCCCAGTGGCTGAACATCTCACGTATTTCACAAATGCGAAACAGAATACTCCACTGCTTTTTCCTCCATTCTTAAATGGAATTGTGAGAATTCATCCTTTCAAAATGCCTAAGGAAGACAGCAGGACTTCTGCTCAGGAAGAAAGAGAGTGATCTAGATTTAAGGCTTTAGGAGGTTTCAAACAGCGAGAAAGAGTTGAAACATTTAACAGACAGCAACCTTTTCGTTGAAGAAGTGTTTTATATATCAGAATTTCTGACCATATATAAGGAGTTGCATAGGAGTTCTATCCTGGCACTGGAGAGAGTTTGTAGTCAAAAGGTAAATGAACAGTTTGACTTAGTTAAGTTATTAATGCTGAAAATAACATTTTTATTCTAAACAGTAAAATATGAGTTACAATTCTGAAGATAACACAATTCGAAGCATATTTATTTGCAGTAAAAATCTGCCTCTGAAGGAGGAAATAATGGTTTGTTCATAACACTGAATCTGAAATATACTCAACAGTGTCAGAGGGCCAGCTTTTCCAAGAAGATGATTCTGTGAGTGCCACTGGTACCCAAAGAGCAGGTGATATATTATGCATCCTTGATCTATGGCTTCTAGCTACATTACCTGTTCTCCTAGTGATGTAATAACAAGGAGTCAAAACCTCAGCTGTATTTAATATTGACTCACAAGCTTTTGTCACAGGCAAGCATGATTTCCTGATGTCTTTGACACCCGGGAAAGAAGGATGACTGAGAGACCTATAAATCTCAAAGTCCTGTTTTAGACATAACAGAGCGAAGGAGAGAATATTATGACAGCGTAGCATTTACATGGTCAAAGTACTACAGTTGTAATAACATCTGAAATACCCTCGTAAAGCTAAGGAGTAAACACTATTATCTCCATACAGAAGCTTGCCAAAGGTGATACACCCTGGAATTTATTTTAAGTAAGTTTAAGCTCTTAGGTTTCCCTCTAGTAACTAATAAGCCATGGAGAAGCAAACTTGTAGCAAAAGTAAGAATAGATACTGGATCTTGCTGGGATTCAAGCCTGTGCCGCCTCACAACTATCAGAATTTCCTGTTCGAGATGTAGCTGGAAGCTATATTAAAAGCTGGAGTTTATTAAGCTGTGTCTGCACAGTGGACCAGTTGCCTGGAATTTGTCTCCTGCAAATTGTCCTTCATTTGGTGTGTCCCTGAAAAGAAGTAATCTTTGTTTCCACTTCTTATGATAAACCACAAGTTAAAACAAGCAGGGTTTTCCTTGAATGCCAACCAGCTATTATTATACAATTTGTTATCAGATCAAAGCAAACATGACCCTCGTCCTCGGACAGTACATCATAGTGCCATACCTTTCACAGGCAAAGGAGGAGGAAGGGCGAGGAGAATACATATCCTGCTATGCTCTCCAGATGTGACTGCAGGTACTTTAAACCATAATTATGGAAGTGGCTAAGCTCTTTGACTTTCATACTGATGGGGTGTCTCCCCTCCTCAGTCTATATCTGGATGCTGTAAATATTGCTCTCCATATAACACGAAAGCAACTGATCTACAGCCTTGCTGTCTAATGACTCAAAAAAATGTGAGGACAGATAGAAGCCATACCCATTTCTGAAGTCACTTGCTCAGCAAATTAGTACAGACTGATGCAGCCTTTATACCTTAGCAACAGTCCTTGCTGCACCTGAGGGATCATGTTGTGACAGGTGCCCGTCCCTCAACCCGCCCCTTCCTGTGCCTTGTGAGACACAGACAGACCAGAGTTCAAACTTGCCACCTGTAGGAAGCCTTTGCCAAGAACAGAGGATACTTTGCCAAGCTGATAGCTCTGTTGTTAACATTTTTAATTCTTTGCATTTTACATTAAAGCCCAGCTCCTGGAATTCAGTGGTTATGTGAGAAATTCAACTTTTGTTTGTTTCTTTGGAAGGTTTCTAGTGTTCAGGTTTGCAAAGAAAGGACTTCTGAATTCAGGGCTCAGAATTTAGGAGGAAGGGGAACCCCTCTCCCTAACTGCTACCTGTAGGAAATGGTGAGATTTTTAAGCAAATTTCATGGTAATGAAATATGAGTCATGCTGTTTTAAGATCTGGGCTGCTGATAGTGCCTCTTTTAATGTCCTTTGCATAGTCCCACAGACTCTTTCACATCTGGTCATAGACCCAGTGCACAGTTTGTGTTGTTTAATAGTATTACAACAGATTTCCTGATACCTGCTTACATCTCAAAAGTCATGTCAGGTAGGCACTGCTTGCAACTCCACAATTAGTTATTTTCCTTCCAAGTAAAGGAAGAGCTTTAGGCCGGCGTGGATGGCACATCTCAGAGGTGGTGGCTTTTCCCCACTTTTCTCAATACAGTGTTCTCATCAGCGTTAAAAGTGAGCTCAGTACACAGCATTCTTATTCTTAAAATTATTCTTGCTGTGAGGCTCCAGCTCAGCATCACTTGGGCTCTAAAGGTGATCCCCTTTTCACGTGCTGTTCACACTTTTCGTTACAGCATTTTGAGCAATTACAGATACGTTACAGACTGATTTATCCCTCACAATCCCCCTCAGAGCGGTGCAAATGTGTTTTATTACCCTTCCTTTACTGACAGAGAAAGCAAGACATGGAGATTAAAAGCAATAGTATTTCCTTTGTTTTTGTTCTTGGAAAAGAGCCAAATTTATTAAATTCTGGCTGAAGGTGGGGGAGGAAACTCAAGATGTGGGGACTGGTCTGGGACAAGCTCCTCCCATTCCTTGAAGCCTGTTAAAAGCAGTTCTGCCACAACCTTTGAAGATCAGGTCTCCGGGAGGTCCTGGAGATGACAAAAATGGCAAGAGGGAGAGTTGTGATGATATAAATTTTCCATCAGTCTGAGTTGAAGGTTGCAGTTTGTCATTGCAGAGACACAGTTTATAAGGAGCCTGTATTTACAAGAGTGGTGAGGTGGCTGTGAGAAGTGACAGGGCTTCAGAGTTCACTGAACTGAAGTGGACCTTGAGAGAAGGAGCTGCTGTTAAAGAATTGGGAACAAACACCATGAAAAGCAGGATGGTGGAAGGTTTGCTATGACACCAGTGAGCCCTCCCTGCTTTTGCTGCAGCTGAATTGTTCCTGGCTTGCAGAGGGAAAGGCCAGTCCATTAGGAAAGAGAAAATTGCACTCATTCAATCATGCAGAATTTGGAATCATTTGCACTAACTCCCAGTGAACAAGATATGCTATTCAAGTATGGTGGGAGCCCGAAAAGGGCCTCTAGCTTATATCCTAGTGGGAAAGTCAGAGTGATAGAGAGGTATTGTTCCCACCCCCTTAGGACAATGCATTCCTTGTGGCATCTGGATAGGATTCTCCAAGAGAATTATGAAATCGATGTTAGATGAAGAGCTCCTGTACTTAAAAAACCAACTGAACAAGTGTCTAACTGATACATGGTAAAAATTCTGTGTTCTTGCACTTAAATTTATGCCACAAACCGGTCTTCCTCTATCCGGTTGTCTGTCTCAGTAAGGGCTCCAAATTCTGGAAAAGAAAGGAGATGCCTCTATACATCATCTATTTCAGAGTCAGTTGACCTACCACTGTCATTCCAGAGAGCAGAGAGAAATATATGGTTCCTCTGAACTCTGTAATTCTGTAAATTTGTTTGGGATTTAGAAAACAGAGTGATATATGTCTTCTAAATGTCAATGACAAGATAGACAGGTGTTCCCTCCTTAACCTACCATTTTCTTTTAAAGTGTCCATATCTGTTTACTGCTTCTTCTTGTTTCTTGTGTTCAGACTTGAGAAATAAAACCTGCTGGCATATACAGCACAGACATCCCTGATCCCAACCATGATCCCCGACTTCTCCACACTCCCAGAATTGCACTGGTAATAGTGTCAAGCTCTGTTGAAAACACATGCAAGGAGAGTCCGGTTATCATTCACGTAGCTCTGTGCCTTCACTCCCTATATCCAAGGACAGTCATTAGCCCAAATGTTCTGTTCTGAGAATGGTATTTTTTCTTTTCTTCCTGTTTTCTTCACTGATTTTATTTAGCCTGGTATCCAGACTTTCAGTTTATATTCTGATCTAACCTCTCTGATCACTGTGGACAAAAAGTGGAAAAATCCCACTTGGGCAGTGCATATTTTTTACAGCAAGTGTGGTGAGGCACTGGCACAGGTTGCCCAGAGAGGTTGTGGTGCCCCATCTCTGGGAGTGTTCAAGGCCAGGTTGGATGGGGCTTTGAGCAACCTGGTCTAGTGGGAGATGCTTCTGCTCATAGACTACAGGTTCTTCAAAGGTCCCTTCCAACACAAACTGTTTTAGTATTCTATGGTTCTATTACAGAAATATGTTCATAGAGCAGCTCATAAGCAGAATTACGTCTTTTCTGTAAGATGTGGGCTATCACACATTCAGATAAGGCTTGGCAGGCTGTGTTCCCTCTTTCTGCTCCCACAGAATCTCTTCCTGCAGCTGCATTTTTCCCTTCACCTTTTTATTTACCTTTGTCCCAACTAAGACTGCACCACAGTGTTGGACCTCCTCACCTACCTCCTTCTGGCCTTGGCCAAGCCATCCAGTTGTGTTAACAGGAGGATTGAGCTTAAGTGATCCCCAAAAATGTGAGTTTTTTTTTCTTTTGTCCTTCTGCCCCTGGACAGAAAAGCACTGCTGTTCCAGCAGCTTACTGAAGTGTTGGAGCTCTTGGGAGTCCTTTGCTCTTTGTCTCTCTCCAGTTCCTTACTTTTAATTTTTTATCCATTTGTTTCCATCTCTTTCCTTCTTTTCAGTCACTGTTCCCTGTAGTCCTTTGGCTTCTCCTTTTGTATGCCTCCTTTCTTTTTTCATCCCGTCTTAGTTTCTAAGGGAGTGATCTTCAAATGTTTCAGAGATGGTCTAGTCCCCATCCCTAAGACACAGGGACAAAAGGGACAGTGGCCAAACCATTAAATGAAGAGCCATCTCCTGTTGTTTGTTTCACACACGGCCTCTCCTAGCTTCACCTCACGGCCCATGCTCTTGCACTGAAAGGGACAGCGGCCTAAAGAGTTTGTCTGTTCGGCGTCACACAGAAACTATAGGAAGGCTTTGGGGAGCTGTCAGGCCTTGTGTGATTTAGCCTGGATAGTCAGTGTAGAACAGTTCCCTTGCTGAGACCACAACAATATGAAGCTTTTGTGGAATGCAGGGAGGGAATAAAGACAATGCTCAAATAAAAATCAGAGGTGTGGATGACATGAAGATATTTTCTTCGTCTCTGCACTCCATTCACAGCTTCATTCTTCTCCACCTCTCTCCCCACCAAGGCCATACTGTCTGTCCAGTGCAGTGAGATGCTTCTGCCGACACAGATGGAATGGCGATGATGTAGTGATAGTGGAATTTTCAACTCCTTACAGAACTCTGCATGTAAATATGCAGAGTTGCTTTCTCTGCATATTTAAATGCACAGCACTTAAACCAAGCTACAGACTCTCTTCTCATCCCTTATACATGCACATATGCCCTTTTTTTCTGATTCAGACTTTCAGACAGCACGTTCTTGCTGCCTTGTGCTTGCTCTTCATGTCACACTGGCCATCCCAGTGGATTTGTGGCTGCTGTGCATTGCTGGAATAGGGCAGCCAGCACACACTGGGGAGGGAAACTGAGCAGCCGAGAGGAAGAGAATTTACTTTTACAGAATCGTAGAGTCACTAAGGTGGGAAAAGTCAATGAGTCCACCCAGCACTGGCAAGCCCAACACTAAGCCATGACCACAAGTGCCACATCTATATGTCTTTTTAACGCTTTAGATAAAAAAAAAATTCCTAATATCCAATCTAAACCTTCCTTGGCACAACTTGAGGCCATTTCCTCCTGTCACTTACTACCTGGGAGAAAGGACCCACCCCTACCTCACTACAACCTCCTTTCAGGCAGTTGTAGGGAGTGATAAGGTTTCTTTTATGGTGTTTTTTACATGCAGTGCTCCACGTGAAACAGCTATGTAGCTGTAATGGGCCAGTATTGTGCCGTTTACAGAGCTGTTTAAACAAAAGTCCGCCAACCTAAAACACTTAATTCTGGCTGCAATTAAATTTGATATCTACCAGCAGTCGCTGTTGGAATCCTATGGCTTTTCCGGTGACTGCTAATGACTGATGAGGTGCCCAAGATGAGCTATTCCCTGGGTCATATAACCCACACACTGCTATTGATCTTGTTAACATAGCTTTTGGTGAGTGCAGTTGAATATGCTGCTTTGAGATGTCCAAAATGCTTTTTTCAATGGATGCTAATCCTGAGCTACCAAAAAACCCACAGGTACAGGAAAGGCAGATCATGTTCTGCAAATCATATGCTGGGATCTAGGCAAGTACAAAAGAAACAAAACAAGAGCCGCAGCCAGGCCTTTGAAGGTAAAATGTGTGAAACATTTGCTTCTGTTAAAAATACTCTGACTGGTTTTTTTGTGTGTCACGCTTCCTGCAAAATCATTTGCCTCTATGGCCTTTTTTTCCCCAACTTTGGACACAAAATACACTCTCTGGATGGCTGCCAAAATAGTGAGGCAGCTTCTCTTAGGTCGCTTAAAGAGGACATCTGAGCATTATCGGTTGGATTTTGTCATGCAGTGAGGGGAATATAAGATTTTTCTGTTTCCCTAATGGTACAGCCTCTTGCAATACTTCAAGCAAACTGTGTTTTCAAAGCTTGTTTTCAGAAGGGGCTGCATTATGAGCTAGCCAGAAAACTAAGGCCAAGCTGGTTATCTCATACAGCTTGCAACATTGTTGAGAAGCCAGTTCCCTTGTGGCTAAGATTTTCCAAAGATACGGATGACTTGAATGCACTAACATCTTTAATATCTGAGTGGCCTCCACAAAATATCTCAGAAAGTCTGTTTTTGGAAAAACTGTGCTCCTTTTCTGTGAAATTGAGCCTTTCTCAGTTGTCACAGGGTAAATGGGCAGTAACAAAAATCATAGACACTTTTAAAAATCTTGGCTAAGTTATTCTTTGACCTTACAGTTATTATGGATGTTTTAAAAGACTCTGCAAACTTGTTTGTGTTATTAGAATCTACCAGCATTAATCCTGAAGCCTTCTCAGACATGTCTTATTTAGATGTGGATTTAAGCAAGCAAATAAGAACCTATTTAATATGGAAATTGGGAGCACTTCAGCAGAATTATCAATGCTGACTTTAGCTTATTTCCTGAGGTAAACATGAGTAGTATCTTCCCTCTCCTATTAACTTTCTAGCTCCTCAATAAAACATTATAGAGAATTAGATTCTTCTCTGTTGCCGGTTTGAACAGGAAACATTTAGTGCTGGTGAATAGTAAGTATTTTCCAAACGAAAATTTGCTCATTTGCTGCCCCTTACTTCTTGTTAAGGGAAGGGGTCATTTATTCTGCTTAAAGCTTTTCCTCAGAGCTATTCAAATTAACAAGATGCTAAGTGTTTTACTGAGGAGGGTCTGTAATTTCCTCAGCTGGTACAGCTGGAAAATCAACATTTATTTATTCTGCGCTCAGAAATTACTGGGACAGAGACACACATTTGCTATGTAAAATACATTGTTAGTGTCTCAGCATGTATCATGATGCTGGGTCAGAGTTAAGAAGGTTAATGAAATATTTAAAGTGAATTTTTGCATAGCTTTTTTTTTAGTACTGCAATGGATAAACTACAAAGCTAAGAGCATGTTTATGTAAGGTATTTAATCAGGTGTTTTCATCCTATAGAATGTATAGAGGCTATTATCAAGATGTTCTTACACCACTTGAATAAGATTAAGCTCTTTATAAATACTCTTTTAAAGGCAAATTTGAAATTTGCTTCTAAGGTTGTACTGCTGTAGTAATGAGCAGCAGAGCTGATGTCTCTCTGAGTTTGCTTTAATTTATACTATTATTGAGGCCAAACTGGCTGTAGTTGCTTTTGGGCTTGAGATTTTTAGAATAGGTGCACCTGTGTCAACCCTGTCAGTCCAAAATTCAGTGGAGCTTAAGGGCTCTGAGTATGTTGTGTAAAACAAAGAAAGTATTTCTGACAAGGTCCTCTCGTCCGAGACATCCAGACAAAGGCATTATGTAATGTTGAGTTTTGTCTCCATTTCCTTGCAGAACAACTCGAGCAATGGAATCTCTTGAATGTCATCAAAAGAAGTCAGACCCAGATGTGGACTGTTCCTGCTTGATATGCCAGGAGTGAAGCTAGCTTTCTGTAGTTTCCCATGCTGCAGTGAGAGAAGGATTGAAAACTAAGGTATTTGAACACTGTGAAATTGCACACAAATAAAGCAGCAGATATATTCAAAAGGGCTCTTTGCAAATAAACAACAAAAAAAAGTCACCACTTTGACACAGCCAGGCTTGAAAAGAACATGCCAAGATCAAATAACAGCTGTACCTACTGGAGCTGGAACCAAAACAATCTGGTCTACTTCGTTTACTACTTCACGAACTAGGAGTTTGGTTGATAAAAATGCTCTTAAGCCTTTTTAGCTCTGTGGTAGATACAAGATTGCTCCAAAGTGGCTTTAGAGGAGCAGGCTGTACTGGTGGAGCATGGTGACAGTTTGACTTTTTTCTAGGCGGTGGGTTTGGCACCTTCTGAACAGGTCATAGAAGCACAGAATCACAGAATGGGTGGGAAGGGACCTTTGAAGATCATCTCATTTCAACCTCCCTGCCATGAGCAGGGGCATCTTCCACTAGATCAAGTTGCTCAGAGTCCCATCCAGCCTGGCCTTGAGTGTTTCTAGGGGTGGGGAATCTATCACTTCTCTGTGCCAGTGTCTCACCACCCTCACAGCAAAGAATTTCTTCCTAATATCTAATCTAAACCTGCCCTACTTCAGTTTAAAGCCATTTCTTCTTGTGCTGCACTACATACCCTTGTCAAAAGTCTCTCTCAATCTTTCTCATAAGCCCCCTTTTACTGGAAGGCTGCAATAAGGTCTTTTTGAAGCCTTGACTTCTCCAGGCTGAAAAACCTCTTCTATCAGCCTTTCCTCACAGGATATGTACTCCAGCCCTCTGATCATTTTTGTGGCCCTTCTCTTGACCCGCTCCAACAGGTCCATGCCTTTCCTCCACTGATGACTCCAGGGCTGGATGCAGTACTCCAGGTATGGTCTCACCAGAGTGGAGTATAGATATGAGAACCATCACTACAAGCCAAACACAGTCTGAAAAAGCCTTGGGAGTCTAGATATCTGTTTTATTTCTATTCTGCATTTAGCGTCAGAGGCTGCCGTCTTCAGTGAACTCATCATTAGCAAGATGAGAATGATACGGGACAAGTCTCTGACCCTGTTTCTGCTGTGGTAAAGCTGAAGTAATTCTGACTGTTGGGATGTTTTGCCTTGGGTGAGCACTTTTGGGCATCTAACTGTTTATTTAGTTCCTTCAGCAGAATCACTGATGTCAACAGCAGCCAAGCATGGCCTCAGCTGTCTAGTTACTAGATAAAGAAGACAAGATTGCAGTTCTGGGGGAATTTGACACACACACAGCACCATTAATCTTCTCACAGTGGTACAGCGTAGAAAGATAAACTGTAGTGGTTTTAACTGTACAGGAACCTGGTATCTGAGACAGAGATGGTTTAACTTGTGTATTTTTAGAGGCATCACAATCTATTTTTTTGGGAATTTGTTTGATTGTTGTTTAGCTTTTAAAAATCTGGGAATCAGCTTGCTCCTTTGTTGCAGCAGAGAATTTTCAGCAGTTTCAGCAAAATAAATATAAGGCATGAGATCTTGAACAGATATGGTTTTCTTCAGGATGTGTCAGAAATTGGAGTTAATGGGTAGCAACAACTGAAATAAATGAAAGTGCTACCTTAAATGGTGGACAAAATACTTTAAAAAATGGGTTAAGACCCATTTTTTTTTCCTTTATGTGAGACTTATGCAAGTTCTCCAATCTCTTTTCCAGGATAAATGTAAACCAAACTCTTTTTAAATCTTCTGCAGTCATTATGAAGAAGCAAAGAATGACGTCAGGCTTAAAATTCTCTGCCTAGATTATCTGCTGAGAAACATCTTGCTAAAACCAAAATTTTGCCCACCAAATTTGAGAATTGTGGTCATTTGTAATTGCAAATAACCCAGCCATGCTAGTTAGGGCTCTCATTATTTTTAACACTGTAACTGGATATGCACAACAAGTCAGTGTGTGCCTCAGCAAAACTGGATGACAGAAATCCATCAGTTTAAAAGGAGGCTTGAATTACGCACAAAAGGGAAAAACCTGTTCATTGTAAACGGTTTAATTTGTATCTCACAGCAAATTAGGTTCCTTCAAAATCTCCTCAAGGGAGTGTGGCATCATGAAGCCTTTCATCAGGGGCCCCAGACTGGGCTCTGCTTCAAACTTCTTCAGAAGAACAGAACAAACATCCTCCTTCCACTGAGCCGGATGTTTTCCGAAGGTAGAACAAGGTATCCTCTGTACCTCAAAAGGAGGAAGGATCACATAACACCAGGCATAAATGTGAAGTTACCAGTTTTCACAGTCTTTTTTATTATTATTACTTTTTTAAACCAGGAAGCTTTTCCACATCCCAGTTAGAGCTATGTTCTATGGGTTTCCTCTGCTTTGGATGTACTGACATTCAAATCCCAGGCTCTCAAACACAGTCATTATGTGCTGGGCACCTTAGCAGAGAGAGAGAGGCTGGTAAAACATTTCACTCTCATAATAGCCCTATGACAAGTACAGAAATGGTGTATGTGGAAAATTATTTATCAGGAAGCATTTGATGTATTTTTAGGTTCTCCTTTAAAGCAATTTAGTGCCTGGAAAGCAAGGGAGAGGAGATTAAGTTCCCGGCACACTGCCAGTAACTTCTCTGTAGACTTCAGCTTTGGAACCAGACACACCTGAACTTTTTGGGAGTTGTCAGCAATTCAGATCAAAATTGAAGCATCTTTCTTATGACACCATACAAGCAGTGGTTCCTGACACTTTCTTCCTTTAACTCAATACCCTGTCGTTAATCCTGTATCAGGCATTGGAACAGGCTGCCCAGGGAAGTGGTGGAATATCCATCCTTGAAGTATTCAAAAGGCATGTGGATGTGGTAGTTGGGGACAACATTTCATGGTGAACATGGTGGTACTGGGTTAATGGTTGAACTTTACAATTTTAGAGGTCTTTTCCAACCTAGACAATTCCATGATTCTAATCAACAGAACAAAAGTTTGTTTGAACTTTGTCCTATATCGATCACTCTCCAAAATGAAACAGGTTTGTATTCTTGTTGTAGAGTTCTCCAGAAATATGGAACAAACCATAGCAAGGGTCTTTTTCTCTAGCAAACTGCCTAAATTTAAATAGCTCACATTCTTCTGGACTTCTCTGTTGTTGCTTTAATGGTTGTGCGTGTTCTGCCTGCATATGCAAAAATACTTAGATGTTGTTTAAAGCATTCTGGAAAATTAATTTTTTCATTCATGCCCAGGAGAGGAAAGGTCATGATCAGCTCAAGGGATTAATAAAAACGGATTTGAAGTTATTCACCTCCTAAGGATTCACTTCTGGGCTGCAGGCTGTAATGATTTCAAGACTGGCCAGTGGCACACTGATGAATGTTTCACATTTGCAGTCCCATTTCTGTACATGGGAATGTCTGTCACAAACCTCAGACCACATGGTGTTTTCTATAAATTTGTGCACATTTCCAAGATAATAGACTGAAAAATGAATGGTGTGGAGATGATCTACACTTTTATGTGTGGAGGATTTGTCTCAAGGACAGAAGAAAGTAATTTTATAGGTCTTCGTGATTGATTTATTATCTTGATAATGAAAGTTGCTTTCTCTTTTACATATCGGAGCAGTCGATCTCGTAAACTCATGTTTACAGAATAATGAGTTTTTTTAGACATTGTAGAAACAAGAACTGTGTAACCAGCAGCAATGGAAGTTTTAACATCTCTTTCATCACATTTACTCTTTAGTAAAGCCTTTGACACCATTTCCCACAGCATTCTCCTAGAGAAACTGGCTGCTCTTGGATTGGATGGGTGCACTGTGGGTTAAAAACTGTCTGAATAGGCCAGACACTGGTGGGGAAGGGAGTTACATGCAGTTGGCAGCCAGTTACCAGTGGCGTTCCCCAGGGCTCAGTGTTAGGGCCAGTGCTTTTTAACATCTTTACTGATGATCTGGACAAGGGGATTGAGTGCACCCTCAGTCAGTTTGCAGATGACACCAAGTTGGGCGGGAGTGTTGATCTGCTGGAGGGCAGGAAGGCTCTGCAGAGGGATCTGGACAAGCTGGATCGATGGGCAAAGGCCAGTTGTGGGAGGATCAATAAAGCAAAGTGCCGATTCCTGCCCTTGGGTCACAACAACCCCAGGCAGTGCTATGGCTTGGGGAAGAAGGGCTGGAAAGCTGCCCAGCGGAAAAGGACCTGGGAGTGTTTGTCAACAGCAGCTGACCCTGAACCAGGGTGTACCCGGGTGGCCAAGAAGGCCAATGACATCCTGGCCTGTATCAGCAACAGCGTGGCTAGCAGGACCAGGGCAGTGATTGCCCCCCTGTACTTGGCACTGGTGAGGCCGCACCTCGAATGAAAAGGACAGAACAGACCAAGAAGCACTGATAAAGAACAGACTCTTGGCTCAGGCAGCTTCAGAAGATAATCACAAGCTTTCTGGAAGCCAATTTAAGTGCCATGCCAGAACATGGTCTAATTTTGCTGTTAAGCCCTTTGCCAGGAAATAAACTATTTCATTCAAGACATTATTGCATTGAGCAGAAATGACTAAGGCTGAGATTCTGAGATCCAGTTCATGCTGAATGTCACCTCACTTGACAAGCAGATCTTAAGTAACAAAAAAGGCATTCAAAAAGCAAGCTTTTAATTCAGTTATATTTTTAGCTAGGCCTTCCTGCTTACCTCTAGATATCTTGTTTCTTATCAGAATGAGTTAAAGCTTCATGGAGCATAAGATGGAGGAAAGCTGAGCTGCTGTGGTGCATGACTTTATATGCTGAGTAGGATCAAATGGGTGAGAAACTGGTGATGCTGGACAGGAAATAAGATCCCCTTCTCTTCACAAAGCAATGCCCAAGTGTGATAGTAAGCATAATCTATTGAAAAAATACAAAATACAAATGTATTCACAAATAATTTAATGAGTTTGTTTTACTCTGACTTCTGCAATCAGAATTATTTGCAAATAGTTGGATGGCAACCAGAATTTTTTTCACAAAAAGGCCATTTCATTGTTCTGCTTAAAAAGTTTCCGTCATTCAATTAAGGAGCTGAAACAATGTCTTGGACAAAAATGACATATTCACTGCAAAGCAAACAAAACCCAAAACAAGCTCAGTGGTTTTTTTCCATTAAAATTGCTGTCTTTCTCCAACTGGCTATCCCAGTTTAAATTCTAATGGAGGCAAGGCTCAGCAGTTTCTGTGTCTGTAAACTCAAAGAATAATGCAGCTGCAGAGAGCAAAGCTGATCAGGCCCAGGTAGCTAGTAGTGAAGAATGGATCCCTTTCACACTGAAGATAAAGCCTAAAGGAATTGACCACACAGTATGAGTAATGGATAGTAAAGTATGCAAAGAAATGATTCACAAATAAGCCTTAGACTGAGAGTTATTAATTGATTTACTCAATTCTGATTCTGACACACACCACATTTTTAAGATTTCCTAACCAAAAAAGGCATCCTACTTGTTGCAGATTTTACCCAGAACTTTAGAGTGCCTAGAAAGAACAGCATTGCTCTGAATTTTGGGTTTCTAAAATGGAAATTGAATTGAAAAACCTTCCTTTGTATGAACCATGGGGCCTTGACCACTTTTTTATCGTTATGACTACGGCACTTTTCACAGAAGTAGGGTGTTAACCTCTGAGACGTGGCTATGTTCCAGCTCAGATGTTTTTCTTTCTTCCTGAATTTTCTCTGTAGTTTCAGCTGGATGACGTATTCCTCACTTCCCTTCCTTTGTGTAATCCTGGTGGCACAGAATGGGAAAGACTGCTGTGTTTCCCCCACAGAGATCGCCTGCTGCTGAAATGCAGCCAGAGAGGGATATGTGCACAAGCTGAACTACATCCATACTCTTAGAGGCACTCAAAAGAAGCTGCATATCCACGAGGCAGACTTTGCCCCCAGTTTATTAAGCATGCTGTTATCCTCCTTGGATAACAGCAGTGCAGAAATAGGGAGTGGTGTCATCCTGAGCATTGTTCATTGTCCATTCTTTACCCAGAAAACACAGGTTATTTTTATCAAGCCTCAGATGTGACAGAGAGGACCATGATTAGCTGATCAAACTCAGCAATTCTGCAGCATAATAAAAGACAAAAACTCCAGAGGAACAAACAACCTGTAGGTGGCCCACCTTTATGATACATAAAAGTAACCTTGAAGAATTAAAAAGGAGTCCACTCTGGAGTTCCACTCCTCTCTTTTACATTAAACCTTTTGCTTATCCATGAGTAAGAAAATCTTAACGCCTTTCTCTGTCATGGTGTCTTGTCAATAAGTGGTGCCGTTTGCAAGCAAAGGTGTATTTCTCACATATTCCCACAGTATTGTTCTGAAGTTCTCTCTTCTACAGGCAGGAATCTGAGACAGGCCTTTCCTAAGGGTCTCTGGAAGGTCTGGGTTGGCATCTTCCCACTGCACCACAATCTCCTTCCTGACACAGCTATATATCTGGGCCTGGAATGAGCTTGGTTGTTGTTTTGGCAGTCCACAACTAAATAAAGGATGAAGAAGAACTCGGGATGATTTTCTGACCCTAAAGAGCCATTCAATAAAACCAGGAAAAAGTCCATCTTGATATTGCTAATATTTCATAGGAAATCCACCTCATCCCAAGATCTTATTTTTATAACCTTTCAGGATTTCTTTGCTTAGTATAAAGAGAGACACATTCATAATTCCTTGAGGATAACTTCTAAATCTGTTTTAAAGACATAGTGGGACAATACCTTGGGATTTAAGTGCTTCAAATTTCTGAACAAACCAGATATGATATTTGCAGCTGAGGCCCACCTCTGCTCTGAAGACAGCCCATTTCACCAGTGTGATTTTATTTTTAAGAGCAGTTCTCCTGGCAGGCTTCTCTGCCTTCAGCCGATTACGTAAAGTAAACTATTGACATATGCAGACCAGTTGAGGCCATTTTCTCCATTAAATTCCAACCTTGTTTTAAAAGTGCAGTTTTAACATGTTGTTCTTTCTGAAATATTCCGCAATATGTGCTTTCACATTTGGTTATATAACATTACATTCTTTTATAATAATAAAGCCGAGTGTATTTTGGAATTGTTCACAGACTGAAGCAGTTTAGCACATGGGACACATCCAGATGTGAAAAAGTTCTGTGGCTTGGCTAGACATGTTACTAAACCTTTTCTCAGACATCCAAATGATGCTCAGGATGAATTTAGATTTCCTTTCTGAAACGGACCTAGCACTCTCCTAGTATGCACAGGGAGAACCGTCCTATTTCTGATGCTGGGCTATTGCAGTTGAACACAAAATATATTTTACTTAATGTTAATTTAGTAATATGTTGAAACTGCTTATGAGCTTCATTTAGGTACTTACATAGCCTGCTAGTGGCCTTGATACAGGAGAATACACAAATAATGATGCTGTATTGAATCCAGTGTCTTCAAGCTTCAGACTAGGGGCAGAGATGACTGGCAGTAATGTGACAAGAAACCCTTGTTTGGTAGGATTTCACATATAGGCAGATTGCTATGATTTTTCCAAATTCATAGATAGGTAGTTAAATATAAGCAACAACGGGATCTGCTATTCTAACAGAATAAATACATTACTTTGTAAGTATGTGGGGCTTTTCTGTTTCAAGAGGCTGATGAAGGGATCTGGCATAAGCAGAGCTACTGCTATACAGCACCCTCTTGGGTGGAGATCAGCATCCCCTGTGCTGCAATGAAACACCTCTTTTGTCTGAAGGCATTTTCATGACCCTGTGGAACTGAAGGCGATTCAGGTCAAAGCTGTGGTCTGCATCCCCAAACAGACATTTGAGAGATCCTACATAGCTGTCTCTGCCAAGGGTGTGACATCATTGACATGAGTCTTGGCACAGGGGATCCCTTGCCGAGATACCATCCATTGTCTCTGCCTGCATTATCATGTGTTGCCATCCCCACTGCAGCTACATGATCTGCACATTTGGTTGCTATAGCACAGTGCTTCACCCTGGCCCTGCACTGTCATCAGCACAAATTTAGCCTTCTGACCTTATAGGATAAATCCTGCAGGACTTATATAGATGGATCCTATATTGTCTCTGCACAAGGGAAAATTCTATGGACCTCGGAGATTTCATTACAACCTCCGTGGGCCACTTGTTGCTCTGGTCCTTCACTGTATAGGCTACCTGACACTTGTTTTATCTATGGCCTAGGGATGAGAGAGGCTAAAAGTTCTCCACTAGGATCAAATAATCTGCTTCAAATGGCTTTTTCCAATCTCAGATTCTGGTCTGAATCAGTCAGGACCTGTCCCATTAACTGAACAGTGTTTCTGTTAGTATGAGACAATGGGTCTATGTCAGCAGTGTGCTGGTTTGGCTTTACATCACATTGAAATCAAAGTAGTCATCATGTCATCAGCCTGTAGAAACACAGTGGTAAGTGTATCCACAATAGTTATTTAAAATCTGTCTTTTTTTTTTTTTTTGAGCCGACTTTGATGGAAAACTCTGGGCTGACTGCCTTTGAGTTTGCTATTTTATGTTGTTTGTTGTTCTGCTTCCTGGTTATTATTGATATCCCATCATTATCCAAATACTTTCTAACCACAGGAATTAGTGCAGCTACAAACTCTTTTTTTTGTTTCTTGTTTCTCCCCTTTGCTTGTAACTTATGAATATTTATTTGTAGAGGCCAAATGTCATGTCACAAAGTGTTTTCTATCCTTTCCCTGCATATAGGCACAATACAGTGATTTACCATGAGACACAGGGTTTAGATTCATCGCATTGCAGCATTTATTGTTTTATTTATCCACAGAATTCTTATTTAACCATTCAAGGGATCATCCTGGCACAGTTCAGTTTGTTGCAGTGGTGAGATTCTAATTCAAATGTTGAGCTTTGGCTTTCTTTATTAAAGGTATTATTTTCCAAACATGCTTATCACCAAATACCCTTCATTTGCAGCTGCATGATATCAGACCTGCTTTATTTGCAGGTGTGCCATGTACACAGGACGCCCACCTACTCTTTGCCAGCAGTAAAAAAGATATATAGTAATGTCTGCACTCAGCTTTGCAATGCTGAAAGCTTTCTTTTCATGGAAAAAAAATCTGGACATTTCATGCACTTATATGGTATTTTGTAGCCTAGTACTTTAGAGCCAAAGGAAATGTACACGTCCAAGAGAGTTTGCTGGATACAGACAGTATTCTTGGAACTAGACTTAACTGTAATCATTAGGGAAATCACTTTGTTGCTTTCCTTATGCTAGCACAGCCAACGTGCTGTGCCGTTTGAGCTCTATCCTCCTCCTCCTCCTTCAGAGCAGGAAGCTTTCCATTCTTTCTGAAAGCAACAGTTTCATATGTGATGGATTGATGAGCAGCACTTACACACAAAAACATACAGACTTTTGTTCTCTTTGAACTTTATCGCTGAGAAGCCTCACACTCACAATAATCTACCATCTCTGTTCTGGAGACTTACGGTCCTGCTCCAGATCTGCCTCGATGGATGTCATCTCACCTAACATAAGGCATCTGTAGCATAGATATCTCCAGCTAAACCAGGCATCTGAATTTTTGTAGTCAGTGGACAGAAAAAGGCACTTGCAGGGACCAAGGTTAGGGACCTTTTCATTCAAAACTTTTATTCAAAGCATTAGGTATTTAACCTAGACAAAATTGATTTTGTCCTGAAATCCATTTAGTGGGTATTTATTGTCCATAAAGGAAGCTTGGGTGACTGGCTCAGATGTATACATATATGTCATAGTGACACCTGAGCCCTGTCCTTTCTGTTCAAAGTAAAACCTCATCTTGATTTGACACCTTCAGTAGATGTGTAATGGGTTTCTATTCCATCTGACTAAGGAAGATGTTTCAGCCTTCACTACCAAAACCTGATTTTCACTCTTCTCAGCACTGTGTACTGTATATGATCTTGCTTGTCAGTCAGACCTATATGTTGGGTATCAGTTTTGACTTCTTTAACCTCTTTTAAATTCATTTAAATACCGACTGTCTCAATTGTTTAGGTTCCTCTAAGATAAAGTCCTTCCTGTGCATCTCACTGGCAAAAATTCTGCACAAGTTTTAGGTCTTTTGCATGAGCAAGATGCAGAAATAATCTAAAATTAAAGTACTTAAGAGTATGAAACTTTGCTCAGAATATGGATAACTCTTAGCTGTGCAGTTCTTACGTACAATCCACCCTCTATATGCATAGCCACATCTATACTGTTTTACTGACTTCCCCTTCTGTGCTCATCAAAGCTCAGCTGTATCTCTTCACCTTCAGTGAGGTTAACAGCGTTTCTGTCTTATCTCTTCCTATCATCCATACTGAGAGAGTGGCTCCTTCTTCTGCCACATATTTGCCATGTATATAAAAAAAGTATTCCTATTAATGATCTATCAGACCGATTCATTGTTCTAATTCAGATTCCTTCTTGCAGCTCTCCTTGGCCCTGATGCCGAGAAAATCCTTGGCAATACATACTGTCTGTCTGGCTAATGCAGTTGCATCGCTATCTCACTCTCCATATAGGTCTATTGTATTTTGTCTTGGATATAGATTCTAAAGCTATTTGCCCATGCGTACACAGTACTGAGCTCAACTTCTGCTGAGCCACCCTAGTATAGCGAGAAAATAACAATGAGATGAATTTTGAAAAATTAAGGGTAAATAACATTTCACAAAAGCTTTCCAGTGGAGATTTCCACTCTCCTCTTTCATAAACACTAACACTGTGCTTCCTTTGTTAGAAATTCTTCATTCTTCTGGTTTTGATTCTTCCATGCTTCTAAGTTGAAAAGCTTCTGAAGGTTCTGAAGCCAACACTTTGTTGCAAGCATGCACTCCTTTGGTAAAATTCTTGTATTTTGTTTGTGTCTGTAAAATACCACGCTTTAGAATAAAAGATCATCACCGTTTTGCTCGAGCAAGGCAGGAAATTTCCAGGCTGTAGCAGGTTTCTACCGTCTGCTGCTCAGACAGAAAGGGTTGTACTTCAAGTGGACATGGGTGAGACAAGACTTATTGGTAGTTTTTTGTTAGGTCATCTGGTATAGTTTAAAAAATTAGACAATTTTCAAAAATATAAGCCCTTTGTATGTCCCAAAACTTAATGTATATAAAATGTCTAACATACCTCATGCCATAGAAACAAGAAACAGGTAAAATACAATAGGAAAGGTGTAATATACAGCCAAGACCTGAGATAGCACCTCACTTGGTCTAGAAAGAGCACAATCAATGCTACATCAATAATGTAAGGATTTTTTTTACCAAAGGACACCATACTACTTAACTAGGTGGAGTGTTTGAAAATAGATGTTTAAACACCTCATAAGGAATTACATCAGAACAGAAAGAAAACCTCCATTGGTTCTGTGGAGTAGCTGACAAGAGCTATACTAGCCTGGAATCCACAGAGAGCAGTTACAGCTGTGATTACAGTTTTAGGAGATAAATATCCTTTGAAAATGTTCTTCTAGACCTCCCATCCTTCCCTCAAACAGCCCTCACCTTTGATACCAGGGTGTCATTTACAGAGATACAGCTTCTTCGGGTCTTCTGCTTTGTGTGGTGTCTCATTTCTGTGTTATCTCCAGTGAAATCTCAGTCAGGTGATAACAGGTGGAAGAATTAAACTACTGCATGTCTGTAATTAATAATAATGCAAATATCTCTGAGACACAAGAATTATGAATTCATTGAACTTGGTTTTCCAAAATGTATGAAAGCTAGTCACTGTCAGGAGGAAAAACCAGTTATCTGGGGAACTAGCTCATGTGCCTGTCACCATTAAGCATTATTTATGCCTTGTTAAAGCATTTGGCCACACAGAGTAGCTGAATGGAGCTGCCCAGAAATGGATATAGATGGCTGTAGGTGTTTCATCAGAAATAGAAGTCCATACAAAGCTCCGTCTCAGAGGAATCAGTCAGCATTCCTCCTGAAATCTGCCAAGCTTTCTGAGGCACCTCAACAGCTTTGCCTTATCTTGTGTGTCCTCTTCCTCTGGATAACTGTTTTCTGCTCTGTGCTAAACATGCCTTACGTGTTGGGAAATGCTGTTGATCTGGCATGGTGCCTGAAAGGTTTTGCAGATGGGCAGGAATGTTTTGTTCTGATAAAGGAAGGGCTGCAGATGCAGGAATATCAATTCTCAAGAAAAAGGGAGGAGAGTATCTAGCGGAATGGAAATAACCCTCCTTTTCTCACGGACAAGGAAAGTGTCTAATAGTGCTCGGCACCAGCTCTACCCATTATTTTGTCTGTGAGGAGCACCTGATCTTCACCTTGGTGATTTATCATCCACATGAGTAGCTTTTACAATAGGCAGTGAACTTATCTGATGTTAAGACATTTTATTGCAGAGATTGCTGCTGCTTCAAGTCTGTTGATCCTGACATTTTGGCAACATCTGTGCATGACTTTCTCTATTACAGCTCCAGGACTGTCACTTTCCTTCTCTTCACCAACGTTTCAATTTGATCCAGTGTCTGTGCAACACTGTGAAATTTGTCACCTTTATGTAACACAGCAGTGTTCCAAAAAGCAAATCTTTTTCAATTTATACTTGAAAATTTCAGGCTTTATTTAATAGGATCCACTCAACAGGGGCCTCTTCATATCAGGTATGGAAGTGGCCTGAGTGACACTAAAGACTGTAATACTGAGCCTTCAGTTAACCTTTTCTTTTTCACTTTTACAGTTGTACGATTAGTCTTGGATTGCATTGCATCCCTTTACTACACTCACAGCCAGGTACATAGGACCAAAATCAGGACATCCTAAATTAAATGTCTAAACCAGAGTGCATAAATGGTGCTGCCTCTTCCACTGACTGCACGTGGACCCCAAGAGGATTAGCTGAGACAGTCACCTCTGCTATAGACATGGGGTACTCGGGGCAATGAAGCCCATCTAACTTGCCTGAAAATACCTGAAAGCACTCAAGTAACTGTGTTCCAGCACAGAGTATGTAGGATGACAGCTGCTGTAGGACATTTGCCTCATTGTACTGCCAATGAATATAGTTTGTCTCTACAGCTCAAGCAGCCTGAGCAGTCAAGTAGAGAGATGACATTTCACAATGGTTCCACATGTGCAATATCTGTTTCTTTCTTTCTTCATCCCTGAAAACCTAAGGAATATGGGTACAAGTTGTTCAACTATGTTCAGATTACATCTTTATTTACATCATCACATGCTATTTTGTCCCACAGAACAGAGTACAGGATGATTTCACAGGAGGGAGAAATTAAGACAACCTTCCATCAGGCATCTGCTTAGCTTTCCAGCCTGTACACATGATGTTTTGCATAGGACATGCAGGAAATGTAATGGTAAATTGCCTGTGAATCCTGTTCATGGTGCAGTAAGGGATGAGAAGACAGTTCAGAGAAATAAGGCTATTTTTTAGCATCAGTTTCCTTCTGAAAATGTGCTAGAAAATGGCAGAGAATGGGAGAAAAAATGAGGTTATGAGCAAAGATTAAGGAAGGAAGTTACAGGAATGTAGACTAAATGGTGGCATGACTCAAAAACTGTGTATATTCACTGCAGAGCTTTGAAAGTGTTCAAGATTCAATAGGACACCAATAAAACTATATAGCACACTTGAATGCTCATCCAGTGTTTTAGTGTTGAGAGGACAGGGGAATTAAAGTTTATTTTATGTCTGGAAACGTCAGTACTGGTCTCTGAAAAGGAACATCAGCAGTATGTTCTTCATTTAACCTTTCGCTGCTCTCTTAGGTGTAAAACAGCCCAGTGGTTGCTCTAGTAGAAGATCCTGACTGGATTTAGATGAAGCTCTTCTAGCTCACAGTCTCCTCCTGAATGTCTGTATCGTGCAGATGAGCACAGTGTAGAACATCCTTTAGGAAGTGCTGATTCATACCGGCAAATCCACATAGCAGAGATGTTCCTAGTCTTATCCACTGTAATCTTTCTGGAGCAGATGCCCTGCACGCAGAAAGCAGAAGTAGAAAAATTTTCTCTGCCAGAGCCAGCTGGTGGTGGAAGAAGTGGCCACTGCTGCCTGTGTCATCTTGTCTCCCCACCAAGGTGGCTACTCATTCTTCTCTTTAAAAATACCAACTACATGTTTTTTTCCTGGTGAATCAGTGGGAATGCTTTCTGACTCACTTGAGTGAAAAAGGGACAACTCGGCTTAAAAAGTTTAAATAATTCATTTTCACAATCTAGGTCACTTTGCCAGAGAGATGGGCTTGGAAGTGCTTACATAAACAACTCATCTGACAGATATGAGGGGCCAGGAATACATGGAAGGGAGGCAACGAAGAAAATTTGGGAGTGATAACTTCTTCCAGTGTCACAGCTGATTCTAGGGGAAGGTATCAGCTCACGGACTGAAACTGTGCTACCCAGAAAGGACTGATGTACACAGCTACCAGTGAAACCGTGCTTCGGTGTCTGGGATACTGGTTAAGCTACAGTTCAAAATGGAATGACACGCGAGAAAGATGATACCAATATGACAAACCCTCAGACATCTTTTGAAAAGGAAATTTATGTCTCATCCTTACATTATTGTACTCTAAATCCATCAATAAAATGAATCAGGAAGAATCAGGACACAGAAAGTTGGACTTGAATGAGCCTTTGAATAAGGAATAGTTAAGCTATCCAAGGGAAGCAAAATACCATCAGAGGCCAGACATGAGAGAAATCAGTAATTACTCCACCCGTATTCATCACAGCCAAGAGCTAACACAGAGTAGCCAAAAGTCTGGAGTTGAAGCTGCAATACTCAGCATGGCAGCCGACATCCCAGTCCTGGCAGCTTGGTGTCCCCCTACAGCACCTTACCTGTAATCATGTGTTATACAGACCTGGCAGTGATGGTGGGGACAGTGTCACCTATTCTGTCACAAATGCCAGAAGCAACGCTATCTCCAGATCTGCTCTGGGGAGAAGGATTAAATGAAAGAACAAATGCTCTTTCTACTTGCCATGACTCTTCCAAAGGAAGAGCATCATAAAACACACTTCAATAAAAAAATTTTCTACCCAAATTAAACTCTTGCTTACGTAATAAGAAAAACAACTTGTATTATTACCTATAAAATTGCCATCTGGGGGCTACTCATATTATATTCCTTGTTTGAAGTGGTGACCATGGATATATATACGAATGTTCCTTTCTGATCTGGAAAGAGGTGAGAAGTAGGAAGGCAAAACCTGCAGACTAGTCAGTATTATTTAAGGAAGGAGAGAGCTGGAGGCAGAGCAGAGAGTTTCTGACAGAATATTCTGAAATAATGTGCTCGGCTTGGCCACTGGGTCTAATAAAGGATATAGTTAAAAGAAAAAGGTTGAGAGATGGGCAGTAAGACTCACATAAGAATGGAAAACCATGGGTATTAAAGGAAAAATGCTGAAACTTAATTTTAGAAGCAGGACAAGGAGGGGAGACTATGATGAATTGCATGAAATGAACACTTAAAAGAGGCACATTGGGATTCTTCCATTCATGTGCTTTTCACAAGAAGCCATTCCCTGAAACAGAATAGTGGTGAGCATGAAAGGAAGGAGGGAAACATTATTTCAAACACTGTACAACCCCCACTGAGTTACAAGGTATTAGAGTGAGAGATTAGGTGGTCTTTAAAAGAGTATTTTCTAATTTTTTTATCAGTATTTGCTGTGTATTCTCATGAAAAACACAAGCATTCCCATTTAAAGGAATAGAGGTGAAACTGTGATATGGAAGAGGTATAAACTCCAAAATTCCATGGCATGAATGTAGCCAAACTGTAAGTGAAACTGAAACAAGGTAAATAACTCTGTTTTGATTGTTTGTGGCAGCTGCCCGTATCCCAACATCTATTTAAAAAATAAAGCCACGACAATATGAGCTATAATAATTCCTGGGATTAGATTAGAAAACAGAGATATGCAAATTATTTTTTTTACTGAACACCTTTTGAGACTTCTTCTGTAAAATGCGATACCACCTTTCGGTAAGGAATTTATTACTTCACAAATTGCAATGAATCAGAACTACAGTGAATATGAAATGAACATGCACAGGGGCAAGACAGATGATCATAACCAGCAGCCTGATGGCCAGTGCCTGTTTAGCTGCTGTGGGAATCTATGTATGAGCATGAGTATCATTAAGATATTAAATTTTCTTTAAATGTGTCCCTGGGTAAAACAAAACAAAGGCTAGATTACGTGATCACCATTGTAACAAGTTTTAAACAAAAACAAGGCAGTCTTTCTTTTATTTTCCAGTATTTAAACATCTCATCGTTGAGCCAAGAGTAAAATAACGTTGTTCTGAAGAAGCCTGCACATTATCCTGATGTGCAGCAGCTGAAGATTTAATCAAGGTTGCTGACTGGGACCTTCTCTCTAAGCCTCTGGTCTCTTGTTCATGTATTTAACACAGTGACAGCATTCCAGTGAGTATCTTCAGGGAGCTCAAAAATACGCTGATCTCCAGCTTTCTTTCTGGTCTGTAGTCCAAGATGTAGGCAGGGCTCATTCCAACGACAATTTGAAAAGGCACTTGTAATATTATCTCTTCCATGTGTCCGTATTGTTTGGAAACTTGACTTTATGTATAAGATGGTCAGCTTCGAGGTGGTTTTAGGTCTACAGATGAATTGTGAGGATGGTGTTACCCACGGCGTTTTGCTATGAGGTCAGAGAAACTTTGGGTTGTGACTCATGGTCACAGGCAGATGAAAAATGGCTGTAGGGGCTGACACCTGTAACATGAACACAGATTTCAATGTCCTCCATTGCGCTGACACTGGAATTTCTCCAGTCCCTTGATGAGCTGGTTCTGGGCACCAAAGCACTAGGAAACTACTTCAGTGGAAATACGTGAAAGTTTTCCTGTGGATTTATTGCCTTGGAGTGGGGTCCTCAAGAGTCATATAATCATGAGAGTTGGCACTAGGAACAAGATGGGATGATGTGGCCAGAGACTAATCAGGCTGGTTTAAACTGTCACCTAATTGTGACCAAAGGCGGGTAACCACGCCTGAGGATGGAGATCATTTGCTGTGCTCAGCTGTGTTTGCTGCTGCTTCCAGACTCCTCCTCCCAACACACGGTGCTGCTGCCTGACAGCCACTTGTGAAGCTGCCCTGTTGGGTCACAGTGAGCCAGGACACTTCCCATTAAAGTAATTAAGAAACCAAATTATTTGCGCCTGAAGTGGGCTGGGAGACAGGTCTGACAGCAGAAAGAGACAGTCAGCTCCACAGGAGAAACATGGCAAGAGGTGTGATGGGCTGGGCACACAGGATACTGGCAGCAAGTACTCCTGTGGTCATGGCTGTTTACCATAGGTATGCTGGTTTCTACACTTCAAAAGCTGCTATATTTTATCTTCAAAAAGTAAAAATAAGCCAGAACAAAACAAAACAAAAACCCAAGACAAAACCATAAACAAAAAAAAAATCCCCATAAAAAACAAAGATAGATTAGGAGGTGGCTTGATAACAAAACATTCTTACAGGGAAGAAATACCAGGTGCCACTTAATGTCACTAAGAGCTGGAGCCAGGCACATTTCACAAGAGAAATAAGGCACAATTGTTCAACTGTGAGAGTGATTAACCAGTGGAACAGACTACCATGGGAAGCAGCAGATTTTCCATTTCTTCAAGTCTTCAGCTCAGGACTGGATGCCTTTGTGGAAAATACTTTTAATAAACATGAGATTTTGGGCCCAACACAAACTAATTCAGTAAAACTCAGTTGTGCTTATTAAACAGGAGGTCAAGCTGGATGATATAATACCCTTTCTACTCTTAAAAATCAATGAAGTGTAAATGAAACAGCTATTGAACTCCGCTATGGAACTGGTTAGGGAACACATTCCTATGCTTTCCTTGTCAGTGGCAATGTTTTGGCTGGAATATTGCAGCCTCTGGTGTCCAGGACAGCATCTTGCTCCTGCTTGACCCTCCTCTGAGGTCATCCTGTCTCTGTCTGAAGCCCTTCAGCTATGATTATCTCCAATTCAATGTTCTTTGTGTCTAGTTCACGTTGTGTTACATAAAAGCAGGACTACAATATTATGGGAAAAAGAAGTATGCTTTAGTACCATGTGAAAGGTAAATAGAAAGAAGCTAATTTAGTTAGATACAACAGATGCCACATTTGAATGAAGTCTGAGTAACATTTTTTTCATGCAGTCTTAAATCTGCAATTTTCTCAGCAACTCATCTCAAAGTCCTTAAAAAGCTGGGGTTTTTCCTCCTGAAAGTAATAAAACAATCATAAAAGTGAACTTTTCCTCAATAGGTCCCAAAGTCCATTAGTGAGGAAATCATCATTATTTGCTTCAGATTTATAGATGGAAATGAAAAAAAATGAGTTGTCCATAGCTAGTCAGAAACTAGTAAGGATGATCCTGCTGTCTGTATCTCAGACAAGTGTCTGACAAGATCAGAAGTATACACATATCTTTATTTTATTGCAAGAAACCAAATATATTTTCCTTAAGGGTTTTTCTGTGGCTGTCTTGATAATATTCCTGAAGGAAGTGGGCTAAGGGATGCTCTTGCTCATAGCTGAATCTGATGATTTCTGCCAAATACAGTCGCACAACAGATAACATACAGCTAAAGCTGTAACCATTTCTGGTACCCTCTGGAGTGACATTTCCATCCATTTAACATCTTCTTTAGATGCAGTTAGGATGTTCAGACTCGATCCATAGCCAGCAGTGTCGGTAATGTGCATCTCAATGGCAAATGAGAGATACCAGGTGGGAGAGGAGTAGATGCAAAGTGCCTGGTGCTCAGCCTGAAATTCAGCACACAGCTGTACAGCTGCTCTGCATGCACAAAGCTGGTGCCTGTGTGCCACCCACATATTTACATGGAATCATGATTAGGAACAGTTAGCTTGTACACACTTGGACTATCTGTGCATTTAAAAGCAAGCCTTCAGTCTGAGGATGAACTAAAACTTCTATCACTGTTTTACAATATTACAACACTGTTGTCACCCATGAAAGAGTCACAGCAAATAGCCAAGCACAGGCCATGGTACACAGAAAGGAACTTGAAGGCTCCACAGCTTTCACAGTAATTTTTTTTCCTACCAGCCAACTTTAGAAAACACTTCCCAGTAATAATCCAACACGCACACTGTGGAATGTACATGAAGCACATTAACTCTTCAGTTTCTCAAAGATTATCAGAAATATATAGCTACCCTGAGCTCAAATCTTACCTTGGCACTAAGGGTGAAGGAAACAGGCCAACAAGACTTTCCCCTGATTCTGCTGCTATGTAATCTGTTAGACTATTTTGCTCTCTACTAATCCCTGTTAATTCTGTATTTTTTCCTTGTCTGCCCTGCATCTGGAACATGTCTGTATAGAAGGTAATTCAAGAGGCCATTGGCCTCATTGGCCTTATACAGGATCAGTGATGCCTAAAATATTCCTGACTGACATTTCTCTAAAGTTAAAGCTTCCATATACTATCCTCCACAAAAATCTACTCCTATTAATTATCTATTAATATATTTTTCCTATACATGAACTGAATCTTCTTTACTGCAATTAAAGCCCATTGCTTCTTCTCTTGTAGAAAATAATTCATTTCTTCAATGAACTTTCCTTTTTTTCATGTCTGTTACCATTTCTCTTCTCAGTTTTCTGTTATTTAGGATAAGAAGTTCCAGTTTGTTCTATTTTTCCATTGCAGGTCATGGTTTCAAACCTATCATCATTCCTGATGGTTCTTCTCTGGACACTCTCCAACAGAGCCAAATTATTCTTGAAGTATAGTGCCTGGAACTGGATATACAGATAAGACCTTAGCTGCAGTAGTTGACATTATTCAAGTTTTTATCTGTTATAATCCCCTCAGCTTCCTTCTTGAGGGCTGGTCTTTACCTCTGTGTTGTCTGTCCCATGCTTGTGCAGTTGAACATTTCTGCCTAAGTGCAGTATCTCAAATCTACCTCCATTAAAAAGCTATTTTCAGACCCTTTTATAAATATGTTAAGAGCTTTTGGAATTCTAATCCTATATCCCAGTGTATTTTCAGTCCCCTCCCACCTCTTTGTAGTTTCCATGTGGAATGTGCCCATTTTCCATTCCAGCAGCTAAACTATTACTGAATAGATTGAAAAAGACTTAACGAGGGGAGAGTTCCACTTGGTAATGCTGCTACACTAATAAAGGATGGCAGCAAGGAACAGTGCAATGCAATTGTGACTGCACTGTCCTAGTCTGGTAATACCCAACACAGAGATAGACCAAGTTTTTCTTCTCCAACCTTTTAAGGTCTTCAAGAGGAAAAGTGATACAAAACCATCTTGGGCCAGTAGTTTAACCTGTTATTTTTTAAAGCAGCAAAACGTTTATGTTTTCTGTTTCCTACCTTCCCTTTGGCACTTCTACCCTGCAAAGCCTTTTCTGTCTGGCCAACAAAACTTTTTGTGTGGCCAAGTGGTAAGCCAGGTTGGGGGGAAACTAAGACAGCAGAAAGAGAAGAAGCATAGCTCATGGATAAATGCCTGCTCTGAACCAGGTCACTGTGGAGATTGTGCCCACACAACGAAAGGGACAGAAAAGCACGTCTGGAAGTGTACGCTCACAATGGGTTTAAGAAAGACTCAGCTCTTGCTGCTGCTTGGAGAAATTGCCCATGCACCTCTCTGCTCTTGCTTTCTCTCTGATGCTGGCTCTAATATTTCAAAATATTCTGTCCTTTTCGGCTCGGTTAATTTTCACCCTGGTTGGATCCCTGATCTGGCTGACCACAAGACAGGCATCGGACATAGGAGTGAGGCTCCTGAAAATGTAGTTTCATGACTGGCTTTCATTGAGCTAAAGTGATATTTTGGCCCAGAAGCATTTTCTTTACTGTGCCTTCCACCAGCTCAGCATGAGGCTGTGTGAATGACAAAAGGGCACAGCAAGAACCAACAGTGTGTCCCGGGCTGTTGCACCCATACCTTCGGTACCTGAGCCTTCTGTATTGCTAAGGGCCTTCCATCTGCAACTCCAAACCTTCCTCCAAGCTCTGTGTCTTCTCACCCTGGCTGCCTTGGCAATGTTCCCCAGATCCCCTGGGGCAGTATCTTTCCTTTGTTTTTCTCAGGCTGTTGTTCCCATGCTGTTATTCTGTTGTTCTCATGCTGTTATTCTCATGACCTTGCACCTGCAAGGCCCCGATAGTGTTCTTGGCAGGTCCTCATGGCAAGCAATTGCCACCAGTGTGGGAATCACCCTTCCTTTCCCTGTCTTCCTACCCTTTTGCTTCTAGTTTACATTTCAGGGGGCACAAAGCTTGACAACCATCCAGCATGTGGCACCCACAATGTAAGTGGTTTCAACCAATAGCATTTGAGTGGGTCCCAATAACCATTATACCATTGCTATGGTAAAAGCACTACAGGGAAGCCTGGAGACAAGCCCGGGAGAGGGTGCTTTCTGAGGACCCTCTCCTTACTTTTTTTTTAACTGTCCACGTAGAAGAGCTCTGCCTTTCCTTTCTCTTTCTCAATCTTAGTTATTTTTTTCACTCTTAGTTTCAATGTATACCCTCAGCCTTGAGCCCCAGCAATAAATCTTTGCGCAAGTGAACTTGTTGCCACACCCTGTGTGGGTCAAAGGAAAGGCTTGTAAGGCAGAAATCCTCCTGATAGCCCCCTTGCTCTAGCAACACCACCTCCTATACCAGTTCTGCAGCATTGTGCAGGGAAGAGAGCAGCTCCATGCAGTTTAAATAAATGGATTTAGCTGATGGGTTTGCCCTCACGTGCAGTGGAGGCAAGGGAACACACAGCCGCGGCAAGACAGAAAGTGACAGTAGAATTGGCAGCTGCATTGCACTGGAATAGAGTGAAATCATACTCTAAGTGGGAAGAAATAAACATTAATAGCCAGGACTTTCCTCTTCGTAGAGAGATAACAAGTTTACATGAACTGGTGTGACTAGAGGAATGGTTCCGGCACTGAAAGCTGCCTGTCACCACAGAGACAGGCAGATCCTGGGAAACAGAGTTCTTGGGAAAAGAAGGAGCAAGAGAAAAGTGATGAGGTGATAGGACACAGGAGCTGCTCCAGCAGCTGCTGGTGTGGACTGTCGCCCTCTTAAGCACTGCTGGCAGATCTGCCTGCACTCTGTTACGAGGTTTCACAGTTACTTTGGAGTTTTTCCAGTACAACTACTGGAAAACGAAACTGAAATACGAGCTGAGAGAATAACGCATTTATTTAAATACAGATTAACCATAGGTGCTGGACCATTTTCCCTAGCAAACAACTCCTGCACCATGCAACTAAAGAAAGCCTGAATTACAATGTATAACTGTCTCTAAGACATTTCTAAATCATCACATTTTGCTGCAGCGAATCATTGCACTGAAGTTTTAGCACTGTGAGTAGCTTCTGAAGATGATGTCAACACAGTCATTATGACTGTGTGTGTTTCAGTGGAAAACACTTGGGCTAAGCCTTGTGCATGGCTATTTCAATAGAAAAATATTTAAGGGAAAGTGTATTGCCATGGTGAACTACATAGTAAAACTAAGGCGTGGCATGGGAAAAAAGGCAAAAGTTACATACAGAGGCAAAGACAAAAGCTGCATTTTGGAAAATTTTATTCATTTATCCATATATTTTTTGCATTAGCTGCTCCTTTGGTGAGTGATGCTGTCACAGAACAGACAAAGTAGCACAAGGCCTGAGTCTGTACTATCTTCCCTACAGACTGGCTGTGTAGCAGGGTGGTTTCTCTGAGAGTACTCCCTGGTGTTAAGGAGACACCCAGGCCAAGAACTGCCTGCCAAAGGGGCTCCAAGTGGTAATGGAAGCATGGGGGTTCCCTGGATGCTCCTGACCTGTTGTATCTTTCCCAAGTTGAATGCAAATCTTTGTGCGGATCATCTTTGTAATGTTTTTGAGAAGATAAGGAGAAAATCCTAGGGAGGTAGCTGCACATACTTCTGCTCACTGTACAGATGGCAAGTGAAATACAGGTTAGCTGAATGTTAGTTTCTTATCCTGACCTTTCAGATTCTTTGATGTTATGGTGATTTAGTGCTTTAATACTCACACTTCTATGGACTAGTTCTGGGATGGCCAATAGGATGGACAGCAGCCCTTAGTATTTGGGACATTTTTAACTGCTGCTGTTACAGGCGACACCAGCAGCTGAATTCCTGTTGATGGCAGAGGTTGCATCACAGAATCTTTATTGTACTTTGTCACTGAGCCAGTGTGTGGGGCTGCAGATCGCTCCATTTCTTCTATAAACTGGGCTCTAAAGTCCCTTTGCAAATACGCTTCATGTACTGTAATGTGCCTGTCTGGTTCAGTGAGAGCTCTTTCATATACAGAACAAGCTATTCTGGAAGAAAGGTCACTTTAAACTAGACTAAAGGCTCTGTTCACATAAGCTGTGGGTCCATGAGGATTTATCTGGTGACAATACTGGCTTAAGTAATTCTGGCTTTTTTCCTGCCACCTCCCTCTCTTCCCACCAATTGTTCTTGTGCCACTCCCTGCACTGTGACAGCAGAGCTGTTTGTGTACTACTAAACAAGGGAACTGATCTAATACAACAGAATAGAGATGTGCTCCTTGCTTTCTTCTGCCAATTCACTTGACTTGTATGATTCTTTACACAGCTTTGTAAATCATTGCCTGGCAGAGAATAGGAGGGGAGGTGCAAGCAGGAGAAATGAGGCGGATGGGGTGGGATGGGACTGTCTGAGCCATGCTGCTGCTGATCATGAAGCCACAGACTAAGATGATACTTTACTGACACAAAACTGCACGTTGCCCCTCTGCCATCATGGTAGCAGAACTGTTAGAGCAGCATAGAGAATCCTACACCTTGCGTCAAATCCTTTCAACACTGAAGATAAACCATGAACTTATGTGGCATACAGAGAGATTTCAGGACATTGCTGAGCTGCAGCTCACCACTACCATCAGGATGAGATCTTATTTCTCTTTCACTCCTGGCTGCAGCTTCCTTTCTGGCGGTCATCAGAGAGTTTGCATTTGTCTGGTTTTGCCCATTAGCTAAAGACAAATGATCAAGCTACTTCGTGATTGATCAATTTTCTTCTCGGTTAGTGAGCTGAATGGGCTCATGGAGAGCGTTTTGAAAAGCAAAGCCCATGGAAGAGCAGTGGTGGAAAACCAGAATTAGGAACATGAAGAAGGTTTGGAAAGGGAGGTGGGTGAGATATCCTTCCTTCAGTATCACTGAGCTGTCAGATCAACTCAGCTGTCTCGTCTTCTGATTCAGATACATCTTCCATTTTTATGCAGGTCGTTAGCTCTAGCAGATGGATAACGTATGTAAGTTTTATCCATATCATCTTGAACTTCTGCAAGCAAGATTTAAACGTGTGAGCTGTTCCTTGCTTTCAGAGTATGAGTCAGCTGAAGATTTGACCCATTAATCTTCCAAAAGTGAGAGGGGGGAAAAAACAGCAGCCTTTTCTGGCTGTTGCACTCCCATTACACAAAACGGATGCTACGGTTTTCTGTGTGGATGCTTTTCCAATTGGTTTCTAATGTTGCTGTTTTAATAAGGGAAAAACTGTGTTAGCTGTCAGACTTAAAAACTCAACTGATGTTCTGAAAATCCAGTCATGTTTTCAGACTCTTAATAAAAATACCAGTAAAACAGCCTCTGTAATTGGGGATGGACTGACAGGGCTATTGACCATACATGGAGCAGAACAGAATCCACCTCAGTTGACATGGCTGTGTTTTCCCATCGAGCTAATAGAATTTAAAGAATTACTTTTTTCCAGTTAATTCAGTAGTTCTGATCTACAGATACATAGAAAACAGTTAGTAACAGTAATAGGAAGCACTTTTTATAGAGCAGATCCTGGTATCAGGTAATTTAGCTGTGGGGCTATCTCTGCACCTAGGTAAAATAACTGCTACCTAAGGCAGCGTAGTATCGGGGCAGCACAAAGGCCAGGGCCCCTCTGTTAACACAGGAGCTCTAAAGAGCCAGACTCAGATGCTTCACTGAGTAACAGGAGAGGCTGGAAGAAAACACGTATTGCCTGGTCAAAGTACCCCTCCATGCTCCCTGTGTCAGTGGGAACAAGAAGCTTGTTATCCAGGCCTCTATTCCTTGATGTCTGCCCACTAGCTCACTAGCTCCATATATCCCCCTTTCCCAGCACAGCACAGCCCCTTCATCTTTAAGACGGCAAAATTAAGGGCTACCCACACAGTCAGAAACCCTGAGCTAATTCTAAGACTCTTTAGAACACCACTATCTCTTACATTCTTTCTTACATATCCTCTACTGCCTACTTTTGGAGACAAAAGTTCTGAGCTACCTGGAGCTGCTGATTGCCAAAATCACCACTAGAAGAAGACAGAAGGTATGTGGACTACCTGAAGCATATCAAGGAAGAAAGATGCCAGGGGAGATGTCTTGCTGGACCTGCCACAAACAAAAGAGAGCTGGTCAAAGACGTGGCTGCAGCAAACACAAGACTGTAGAGTTGAAAATCTTGAGAGAAATAAGCAAGACAAGTAGTAGAATCACAACCCTGGACTTCAGGAGAGCAGGTTTTGGCCTACTTGGGAATCTTTTTGGCAGGATCCAATTGGTATGGGGCTCAGGACAGCTGGTTGATCTTCAAGGAGAAGCTCCTCTAAGAAAAAAAGCAGTCCATTCCAGCGTGCAGAAAACCAAGCAAGTGTTGCAGGAGACCAGCATGGATGTATAAGGGACTCCCAGCTGAGCTCCAACACAAAAAGGAAGTGTGTGGAAAGTGGAAGCACAGATGGACTGCCCAAGAGGAATACAGAGACATCGCTTCAGCATGTAAGGCTGGTGTTAGGAAAGCCAAAGCTCATCTGGGAGATGAAACCAGACAGGAAGGGGAAGGTTACCAGGAAAGGCTTCTGTAGGTGCAGTGGCAGCAAAAGGAAGGCTGAGGAACATACGGATCTGGTGCTCCATGGAGCAGGGGGCAGACAGTCACAAAGGACATGGAAAAGGCAAAGGACACAGATTGAAGCATGTGAATTTCTGACTAATTACAACTTTAAAAAAACATTACCATGAGTGTAGTTAAACACTGAACACAGAAGACCACAGCGGCTGCAAAATATCTTCCATTGAAGGTATTCATAACTGGACTCAATGAGGCCTTGATGAACTGGCTTTAACTGGCCCTCCTTTGAGCAGGGGTTAGAGATGATGAGCTTTGGAGGTTCCTTTCAACCTCCACAATTCTACTTTTCTGTGAAGAAGCTTGCCTGGAAGAGAAAGAATGAAAGGTGTGAGACCAGTTTACGTTCAACTCATATATTTCAATATCCTTGAATGATCCAGAAATATTGTGGTATGTATTAAAAAAAAAGCAAGCCAAACCAAACCAGACCATCTCTTAAGACCCCATGTCTTCAAGGCATTTCAGAAATTTTTTGACAGTTATTATTGCAATCCTAAGAGAACCCATATTTGGCAAAATCTTTGCATATATATTAAATCCAGTCTCGCAAGTACCCACCACGTGCTCTTAAAATACCATTAAATCACTACTTAAAACTGACTGCAGATTTTAAAAAAATACTTTATTGTTCTCCTGCTTTCCTCTATACACTATATCAAGGGCCCTATTACTTCCCAGTTAACATGCATATGGTATAGCATATATATAGCAGTATTATACTAACTAAACAAATAATGAACCATATTTTTTCATAATACCCCTCTGGGATGTAAGAAATGCTTCTCCTGTAACACTGTTGAGAAACTGAGGCAGAGAAAACCATGGAGGCTTTCTAAACAGAATCTCAGCAGAGCACAAACTGAAGCAAATTCTCCAAACTTTCAAGCTTGTGTTTAACCACACAACTAATTCTTTAAATAGAAGCTCGATGAAATGTACTATGACATTTGGAAACTGGGCTCTCCTGGTACACTAGCCTTTCATATCTTCTAAGAAGGCAAAAAAAAAAAGCAAGTGGTTTAGACTAAAAAGTGTCTCGAGAGGGAAGCAGAGCTATCACCTGGTCAAGGAAGTTCCCCAGCATCTGGAAGACAGGAGAAGGCATAGACCTGCCAGGACACAGCAGTTTGTGAGGCAGATGAACTGATTGATCCTGGAGTGGGTGAGGAACCTTTCTGCACGCTGGCCATGAAGCACAGGCTAGCTGAGGCTTCCACTTTCCTCGTGAGCTGGTGAAACGTGGTGGAGTTGAACGTGCAGCTCAGCTGGACGTCCGGAGCACGTCAGCTGACAGCTGCGGGACGAAGGGGAGCTGTCTTCTCCCCAGCAGCTCAAGGGCACCCACAGGGAGAAGTTAAAAACTCTCTCTGCTGAAAACTTTGTGCCCTTCTTTCAACAAATCCACAGCACAGTCGTGATTTAGTCTTGATTACAAGACATCTGTCTAAAAAACATCCTGTCATATTTTAGAAACAAGCCTGTATATTTTCCCACAAACATTTCTATCAAAACCTCGATCTCACAGCACAGACCTAGGCAGGGCTTTTACCTGTAAACTACCACCTCTTGCTATATGTTGTGTAATGCTTCATCGGAGCCTACAGTTCTGAAGAAGAGAGACTGTTTATCGCTAAAAACAGTATAGTACACGCACCATTTGAAGTATATCTCTTCCTCTTTATCTCTGAAGTTCATGCGAGATTAAATTTTACATACAAGGCACGGCTCACTTCTGTCACTGCCCTCAAAGCTTTTTTGAGAGTGGAATGTCTCCCTCAGGGAGAAAAGACTTGTTTCTGCCTCTGCAAGAATAGCAGATAAGATGCCGTGCCTGTGGGCACATTACTTTTCCCCTTTGTTCTTTTTTTCTTACTGTTCATAATTATTATGACTCTGGGACCTGTGGTTCATGAATGAATGAATGAATGAATGAATGAATGAATAAATAAATAAATAAATAAATAACTAAACTGGCAACTGCAGTTATTTAATTTATAGCTGCAGAAGGAGCTTGCCAGGGAGTACAGAAGTAGGAAGCAGAGAAGAGCCTGTCTTTCTTATCCGGAAACCTTACTTGGAGACTGAAGGACTTTTGTGGAGTAAGAGAACACAAAAAAGCCCCAGCAAACCCTCTGGGCACAAGAAAAGACGGACAGAGGGGTCGGTAACACCCGTGGCGAAAGGGGCTGTTTGTTTCTCCATCACACGCGTGCTCGGGCTACAGGCAGCGCTAGGCAAGTGCCACCACGCTGCCGTGCTGTGAACACGCGGGATAATTCTCGGCTGAGCCCCGCAAGGCGAGAGGGGTTCCCGCCGCCCGCTCAGCCCCGGGAGGGGCGGGAAGAGCGCTCTTCCAGCGGCACGAAAGGCGCTCCTCCGGCGCCCTAGCGGCTCTGGCCCGGGCAGCGGGGCCGCTTTACGGCACAGCCGTTCCGACCTCCCCGGCTGCGCTTTGCGGCTGCGTGGCGGCGGGTGGGGGGCGGGGAAGATGTCTGAGCGGCGAGAAGCCCCGGCGGCGGCGGCGGCACCGGCGGGAGAGATGCCGGCGAAGAAGCAGAAGCTGAGCAGCGACGAGAACAGTAACCCCGGGGATCTGTCCGGAGACGAGAACGTGAGGCCGGGCGAGGGGGAGGCGGNGGGGCGGGCGGGAGCGCTGAGGGGAGGGGGGGCTGCCGCCCCCCGGGCCGGGCGGGCCCCGCCGTAAGGGGACATCGCCCACCGGGAGCCCCTCGGGTGTATCCCGGACGAGAGAGGGGAGAGGGAGAAGGGGTCCCAGCCCACCCGTCTCGGCTCGGTGGCCGCCCCTCGGGGCCGCTGGAGGGAGGCCCCGGTGGGAGAGACCGAGGAGGGTCTGGGGGAGAAACTCTCGCTTTTCCTCCACGTGGGTGAAGGTGGATTTGAGGCCCAAACTGTGAGCGGGCTCTGTCTCGAACTCTGCTTCAAAACGTCAGACTTTTTTTTTTTTTTCCCTGCAAACCAGCAGAATTTTCCATCTTTCTTGCAGTTTTGCATCGTGTGTCTTCACTGTCACGTTGTAGAGTAACATGCAGCACAAGTTTTTGTGTGCAGCCTCTTGGCGAACGAGAAGTAGGAGATCGTGCTCGTAAGCTACTGTTAGCAGAAGGCAGCAGGGATGGGGTCTGTAATCTTTCAAGTTAGTTGAAATTCTAGTGTTCACCGCAAACGTAATCTAATTGATATAGAATAAGTTTATACCTGAAAGGTAAACTTAATCTAAGGTATCGAGCAGTCACTTTATGTAGTTACTGGTGTGGAGGGGGTTATTTGTGCTTGTGTTTGATAGCGTGGAAGTTTTATTCTGCACTTATCCGGCGAGTGAGGGATCAGGACCACATCCTCCACAACTTTTGGAAGTGGTGTTTGTGAGGTGACAGGCAGGTTCGAGATGTTCCATCCTGCTGCTCTTTTTTTTTTCATAGCTCAGCAGCACTTGTGGATCCAAGTGTAATTTGGTGACAGACACTCAGGCTTGCTTTGCTGTCAGTTGTACGCTACCAGTAACCATGGAACAGGTTGCCCAGAAAAGTTGTGGATGTCCCATCCTTGGAGGTGTTTAAGGCCAGGCTGGATGTGGTTCCTAGGCAATCTGGTCTAGTGGAAGGTGTCCCTGCCCATGGCAGTGGCTTAGACTAGATGATCTTTAAAGTCCCTTCCAACTCAAACTACTCTGTTATTATAGGATTCTCTGATTCTCTGATATGGGTTGCCTCAGTATTGAAGGGATTCCTTTTTCAAGAGTTTGTTACTGGACTCCACTACTTCTGCAAGATGGGGGATTCTGTTTAAAAGTTAACTTAGTAGTGTTGATTGGGATATGGGGTGTGTTTTGCTCCACAGGTGTCCTGTGTGCAGGTTTATGTGTGTGGTTATGTGGTAGTTGCACGTACCTGGTGTAGTTGCACCACACTAGCTGCCTGGTGTTCTCACATTGACAAATATGTGGCTAGTCCAGAGAAAACCTCAGTAACTTGTCAAGTACTAAAATTCTGGCAAATGCGCTTGGGAGACGAGAATTCGGCAAACTCTGAAATTTTTTAGGGTAAAGGAGAAGAAACAGGAGAATGTAAAAATTGTTAAACTTGGTTATGCATATTAGTGGATTTGCTTTTTTTGGGGTTGGCTCTTTTAGGGGTGCAATGTGAAGGGAATGACTCCAGATTTGGGCAGTACACTTCCGGGTTTGTGTGGCATCTTTCCTCCTTTTTCTCCTCTGAATGTCCTGTTCTTCAGAGTTGTTGGGCAGACAGAGTACACCTCTACAGGCTTCTGATAATACAGACGTGAAACTGGGACAAAGAATAAATGCTTGGTGGGAATTGGTGTATTAATGTTTATAGTTGACCTCATTCCATATTCCTAGTGGAGTTCCTAATGCAGCTTCTTCAATCTCCTCCAGTGACAGACTGTTATCTGCGTCTCTCTCACTTTGTTCAGCTCTAGAAATTACCTGGCCTGGGATGAGTTGTTTTCCCTCCAGTGTTCTGATGGAAAGTGAACAGACTGTCTTACCAGAAAAAATGGGAAAAGTTGATTTTTAAGAAGCTAAACATACTCATATAGAATCACAGGGTTGGCAGGTACAATGCAGGTGGAGGTGAAGTGCTCCGTGATGGGTGATGCAGGGACATGTCCTTTTAAACAGTGCCCTGCAGTAAGACCACACATGAAATTGTAGTTTCTGCTGATTGTCCAAAGCCAATTTAAAATCTCTGCACTGCTGGATGGAGTGTTTTGTGTATGCCCTTTTTTTTTTTTTCAGTTTTCCCCATTCTTATCTTATGCTAATGGTTGGAGGGCCAGTTGGATTGGTTAGCTCATCAGAATTTAGCTTTCAATGGAAACAAGTAAGTGTCTGTGGGAAGGAGCATGAGGGAGAGGTAGGACTTCGTCTTCTGATGTCGATGCTGACCCACTGTGGAACCATGCTGTAACTGGTGCTGCTGAGGATGTACAGAAGTCTCAGAATGGCTTGGTTCTTGGTAAGGTCAAGCCTCGTGTTTTTACACAAACAACTCTTCTTCAGTACTTCAGAAGTACTCACTTCGTCTGGATCGAAGATCTTTTCTAGGAGAAGCAGCTGCTTTGTCTCTAGACATTTTCTTAAGAGCAGCTACCAGTACTCTGAAGGAACTTCACTGGATCACAGTTCATATCTCTCCCTCTTGGATTAATCCTCATGTGATTCATGTTCTGTTTCTAGAGAGGAATGCTATTATGTTGGCATTAGATTTAAATACATGAATCTAAATAACACCGAGTCCTGGGAGATCTCTTCTTATGGATGAGAAGAAAAAGTGAAAAGGCCAAGTGCTGAAAGATTAGTTGAATTTATACAGCAGTTGTTGATGTCTTTGTGACATTCTATATAATTTTGAATGTTTTCAGGATGATGCTGTTAGTATTGAAAGTGGTACTAACACCGAGCGCCCTGATACACCAACAAACACTCCTAATGCACCAGGAAGAAAAAGCTGGGGGAAAGGAAAATGGAAGTCAAAGAAGTGCAAATATTCCTTCAAATGTGTAAATAGCCTAAAGGTAGGTATGTGTGGGCTTCAGGGAATGCTGGGCACCACTTGCTGGCGGCAATGTTAATGTTGGCTATGAGGCAGCGTCAAGCTAGATAACTTTAAAATATCTAACCAATTATGATCCCTGGTGATTTGAAGCGAGTAGCTTTCTTACTTGGAATAGCCAAAGTTTTGAAGAAAAGGGATACTGAGAAATAGGAAACAGTAGGTTGTGCTGCAATTAACCCCGTTTTTGTACAGTTTGCAAAGTTATGTGTGATGCTATAATTATGTATTTCATTGAAGTTGTAGATGCTAGAGAGAAATATAAGAAGTCAGATAAACAAATTGAACTGAAACAAAACCTGTGACAACTCCATGCAAAGCACAGAACCTGCACAGATATTTCTACGTGTTGAAAAAAAACCCCAAACAAATCAACCCAACAATCTTAGAGTAGCTTTTTCCTAACTCTTACCAGATCAGGTATTTTCTGTCCTCTGGCAGTATCATAACTACTATGTGGTGCAATTTGGTTAATTTATTGTGAGCGTTGGGATCATGTGTTAGCACCTGATTTAGACAGTATGTATCTTCCCATATTACACCTGATGGTTTTAAGAGATGTGGATTCATGGTCTTTACTCCCTGTTCTGCTGTTTTTGTGTAGTGCTGTTTTCTTCTGCGCTGGTGACGGACTATGGTGGACTGAATGAATTTTCTCATTCATGACTATTTTAGGCTGTCAGGATGTTCTTCTTTTTCTCATTGCTCAGCCTCATGTGGGATATTTATGTAGCAAAAGCTGTAAATAAACCTTAGGATTTGATTTTTAGAAGATTTCTAAATAAAAAATGATTGTGTCTGGAACAAGATGGGAGTTTCGTTAAACTCTGTATTTATTTGGCATGAGATCTGTGCATCTCAGTAGTGGATATTTTCTGCAGAATTGCTCTAAGAGTATTTTGTCATTCCCCCACACTTAACTGTGGAGGTATGCTGATGTGGCTCTTTCTGAACTTTGTCTTCAGGCTGCCTCACTGAAACGCTGGGGTACTGAGTGGGAGGGATAAAAGGTTTGGAGCATAGAAACCTTCTAATTGAGCTTTGCCACTGGAGAAATTGTGATACGAAGTTACACTGACAAAAGTATCTGGGAAACAAATTGATCATATTGTGTTCTTGAAGTATAAAAATTATCTCCAGTCCTTTGAGGGTGTAGGAGGAAGGGAAGTTGTTTCATTTCACCAAGGTAGGCAGCAGTTCCTGTGATTCGCATGAATCGCCCCCACAGATGGTGCTATTTGTGGCTTCAAGTCATACTTCAAACACAGACATGGGCCTTTGGGCACCCAAACTTTTAACAAGTTCTGAGCTTTGTTACTCATGCTTGTTTTCTGTCTGCAGACAAAAAGGGTTAGTACTTTCCAAGTGTCTTCTGGGAAAACAAAACATTCCCTCACCCCAGTGTCAATCCAGACCCCACTGTATGATGACCCAGAAGACCAAGTTATGAAACTAAGCAATTCTTGACTTCCGTGGATTTGGATCAGGGCCTGGGAACAGATTCCTGTGCGAGTGGAATCAAGCTGTGAGGGAGTAAATGTAGCATTTCAATTAGGTGGGGTATTTTTATTAGCTTTTTTCCCCATTTCTCTTTGATCTGAAATTAATGCTAATAATACGAGATGTGCATGTTAAGATGAAGACTAGGTAGCAGCCAAATTTGGTTTTTTACTTCATGACTGAGGAAGCCTCTCTTCTTTCTCTTTTCCTGTTCTTCCATACTAATTTTGCAGATATTCTGGAGAAAACTCTGATGATTGAATGTTTAGAAAGACCCTCGTGGCTCTTTGAGTACCACATCATATATCCCCTAGTTTATATGTTTTTGAACTATGCCATAAGGTGCAGGTATTGAAGTTAATAAAGGATCAGCATGGTGTAAAGATCATAGAAATTAATATTCTTTAGGGCTGTATAAATTATGTGTTTTTCCACTTCTGTACTCTTGGTTTTCCGCTCTTGTTTTCCTTTTTACTTCTTTCCTTGGGGAAACAAAGAAATATGGCCATTACTGTCTGCTTTGAGTGTTAAATGGTTATGACTCAGCCTGAAAAACTCAGTGCTTGCTAAATATGCTTTTTAAACACTACTTTGGAAGTTATTTTGGGTGAAATTTAAGCATCAGGAGAACAAAAATACAACTTGGAAAACAACAGGAAATAAAAAGCTGCCTTTTTTCTTTTTGGAGTACTGAGTTACTGTAAGATGTACTGAAAAATCTTTGCTTTCTGTGGGATGAATGGAAATAGGGTTTATAAATGAGTGTATACAGCTAACACAGCTAGCACAGTTGCACATCCTCATATATTCATATATGTTTTGCTGATAGATCTTTTGGCAGAAAACCATGTATATTTTGCTTTGCTGTGCTCCCTTTAAAACAGTGCCATTATTTTCCCTACCCTTTGCTTCTGCTTATGCTGTGTGCTTAAGTTGTAAGCAGCCTGGTGTTGTCTCAGCTTCTCCTTGCTGTCCCCTGACCTGGGAACCGGTATCCAATGCCACACACGATTCTAGCTTGTTGATGTTTAATGGAGACTAAATATAACTAAACCCACTGCCCATGATGGCTTACTTCCACTTCTGGGAACTGGAAATGTGTGTGTGGGTAGTTGGTTACCCACTGGCAGTGTAGGTGACATGTTAAAAGGCATTCATGCAGGTGATTATTTTTTGTATTGACGTCACTGCTTTGTGTCTGAAAACAGGTCTAGTATTACTTTTTGATTGAACCCGGGTTGGCATTGGGTGAGTAAGGCTGGAACTCACCACTGATTGTTTTATTTATTTGCTTTTGTAGCAATAGGTCTGTTTTCTTCTCTGCCTTCTTCCTCTAGTACATGAAGAATCTGAGTACTTTTGGTTTCGTGCTCTTTATTCATACCAGGGACAAGATGGCATTTCACAATTTTACTTTTGGACGGGTATCTGGGTCACTTCTGTCTGTACAAACCAGTGTCAGATTTGTGTCACATACTTGGCATCTGAGCATAACCATTGTGTATGGCACCTAGAAGTACAATATTTTGGAAAACCTCCTTTGCTGTTTAGCACTTGGGACAAAAATTAGAGCAGACAGATATTTTCAGAATAGCTTTGTGCTGGCCCTGACCAGTGAGGATGTTGGGAGTTTAAACAGGAGCAGAGCTTCTGCAGATACACTGGTATCTTCCGGCAAGAGCCTCTGCCTGGCTGCTTCATCCATCAAACACCAGCAAAACTGCAATATGTACAGTCAGACTCTCAGAGATTGTAGCACTTGGTGTGAGAAATGTAGTGTGGGTGAAGTAAGTAGACTAAAGACATTTGTCTTGCAGAGTAATTTTTTCCAGGGAAATAGGTTTTCTTTGAAAAAGCTTGCCAAATACTTTAGGTATGTACTCAAATATAAAAATACAGAGAGAGTATAGCACTCTGCTGTATATCTCTGCTTATTACCTTGGTCTGGGTCCTACCTAGAAAATCAGAAACTTACTGCAGCTTATACTGGAAAAATATCCTATCTTGAGGATATACATACATACTGCTTTTTAACTGCTTTTAAGTATGTTTTTAAACATACTGCTTTTCACTTTTTGTATTTTGTTAAATTTATGACAAACAGGGCATATGACAGAAAACAAGGTTATTCCAGAAAAACAAATGCAAAACCTGCTAATATGCCTCTGTAATAAAGCAGAAGGAATCCATGCATTTTACCTGTGTTATCTTCATGTGATACTTTAGTAGCCCTCACTATTCACCAGCATGAACTCTTTCAAGCAGAAATTTGAAACTAAGTAATTATTAGTGGAAAAACTTTATTAAGCATTCTGAATCTCTCAGCCGTTCTCTTCAAACAAGACTTAAATACACTCAAAAATCAAGGCTACCAAGTAAAATTAATAAATGTATTGCACACAAAAAATAATGGCCTTGTGTATGCAATTTTATGGCTTACAGTTTTCCTCATTCTTCATTTCTAGTTCAACTGTATTGCTTTACAGGTACTGAATGCCTGCTTTTTCCTTCTGTCCTGGGATTACTAATAACTTTGCTACTTTACCCTTTCCTAATATCCCATGCCCCTTGTCCCATAAAGCCATTAGTTTGTTTTTTTGTCTTATGATGGGTAAACTTTGAGTTAAACTTTGAACAATTCTTTTTAATCTGTACTGAGCTTTGAAAGTTGTTACCTCTCTTAAGAACTTCAGGAGGGCCTTCATCTCTGAAAGATTTTCTGCTTTCTCTTTCTAGCTCTTCTAGATATTTATGTTCATAGCAGATACTGCCTTTCTCAGTAAATAATGCTATTTAAAATTTTTCCAGACTTCCATTACTTTTCTTTTTCTGAGTAGCGTGAGACTCCCTACTTGCACCTCCTCCTCGAATTTATTCTTTGGTTTTGGATAGGCCAGAGCTGCCAGGGCTGGTACTTCTCGGGTTGTCTCTGAAGCGCTGCCATTTGAAGGCTGCTTAACAGCCATCATGAGACACTTCCTTCCTGCCTGCACTGTCCCAGACAGTCCCCTGTGGGGAGGCACTTCAGTGAGCATTATTCTTGCTGAAAACATCCTGTCAGGACAGGCCAAAATACTGTTATCAATTATTAACAAGCACCACCATATTCATCACAATTCATAAACATAGCTGCTTTTTTTTTTCTCTCAAACTGATGTAAGTGATATAAAAATAATACTTACCATTTCTCTGGTAACTGTTTATAAAGGTGATCTGAAAACACTTTGTAGACATGAACTTTGTAGCAGTATTGTGACATGCTGGAGAGAGTTGCTTGTGTCCGTGACAAAGTTACAAGACCTAACTGTAATGTAGTAGTTAAATGTGGGCCTTCTCCATCCTTATACCAATATAATTCTTCTCTCTCCTGGTAATTCTTCCCTGTGAAGTTGCAAATCCTTGTGTGTAAGTAATTATGATAGAAAATGCATATAGGTGTGACCTTAGATGCAGAAGTTGCCTTGCTGAAAATTCCAAAACAAAATAGTAGAGCTGCAAATATAACTTGGGAGTTCTGCCAGCTTCTGGCCATAACTGAGACAACAGTTCTTCCCCTTTACTTTTTAAAAGCTTGGTGGAGAAAGAAAGGGGAGGGGGGTGTGTTTGTCAGAATATTCCTTTAACCTCCCTTTAAGACAGCCAAGTTAAAATGTGACGTTACAAAACTATGATTGTTAACTGTTCACTGTCTAAAATTATACTGACTGTGAACCCGTTAGTTTGAGGAGGTAAACTTGTCAGTTAAACTGTTGAATTTCACAGCAATGATATGCCTGTGGGGTTTGTTGGGGTTTTTATCTCTAATCTTACATTACACCTATAGGAGGACCATGGCCAGCCTCTGTTTGGAGTCCAGTTTAACTGGCACAGTAAAGAAGGTGATCCTCTTGTTTTTGCCACTGTAGGCAGCAACAGAGTGAGTAATCTGTTTTTCATCATATGCCCTTCTGTGTAGTTCTGCACGCATTCTTGTTTTCAAGCAATCCCTTTACCTGTGTTTGGTATGGACACACAATACTTTAAATATAAACAGATGTATTTCTAAGATGTGTAGCATCTGTTATCTAGGAGAGCTGCATCCTTTGGATTGTTCTATGAAGTCATATATTAGCTATTTGATAATTAACCTATGTAGTAAAGAAAAAAGTCATTCAGTAATATGCATATGGGATAAGGAAGAGAGGTGCATAAATGTATCTTCTCAGTAAAATTGCTCTTCATAAATGTTATTATTTTCTAAAAGTCATGTACTCATACATACTCATACATACGGGATGAGAGCTGTCTGCAATGATACCAGCCAGCTCAGTAGCTAAATTAATGGCCTGTGTGGAGTGAATTTATAGACTTCCTCTGAACAAGGATCGATGTCATTTCAGTCGTGAAAATAACTCCTGAAGTGCGTTCTATGCAAGTGCTGTGAATAAATAAGTGTTTCGTTTCTAGGTTTGTTCTGTCTGGCAAGTCACCAAAAGTACTAAACTAAGCTGAAGCAAGGTTTCAATGAGTCATTAAAAGACCAAGTCATATTAGAGATGACTGCAGCAATTAATTCCAACAAAGGTTTATCTTATTAAGACAATTCAAATAATAGACTTTAGTATCTGGGAATGACAGCTGACAAGTCCTGGAATGATGCTTTACCGAAAGTGCTGTGGGCATTCTTCTATCAAACCATTTTCACCTGTTGGAAACAAATAGATGATGGATGAAATCTAAACTGTAGATGCACTCTACCTTTCCCCATCAGGCAGTCAATAGATGGGTGCATGTGATTTCCTTTTGATATGTCACAACTAAGCAGAAGTCTCTCCCACTTTTTTTTTTTTGTTGTTGTTTTTTGTCTCCAGGTTACTTTATATGAATGTCATTCCCAAGGAGAAATCCGTCTGTTGCAGTCTTATGTGGATGCTGATGTATCCTTTTAAGTGAAATACCCACGTGTTTGCTTCCTCTTTTTGAAAAAACTAGAAGCTTTGTATGAAGAAGCATATAAATGTTTTGTCTGTGATTTAATACTTTGCTCATGTGGTGCATTCTTTGTGTTAGGTCCAAATTTTGCCTCTTTCCCACATCCTAGAATCCCTCCTGTTGAAAAAATGTTAAAAATGCAGACTCATTGACCAGACTGTATTAAAATATTTGAAAGCTGGTTCTCCGTCAGTTTAATCTTCCCAACACTACTATTTGTATAATGTTTCCCTGCTTTACAGTGGTCTCAGTTTCCCTGTGAATTGGAACTGGGTTTAAAGCCTAAGAACTGCGTTTCGTGCTCTGAAGCATTAATAACTTGTGTTGATCATTTGCAATACACAAGTCATTACCTAGTGAACTCTGTCGTGATTCATTATTCCCAATCAAAGGTGATGCCATGAAAGAGATGGTGTTCCTTGTATGTTATGGAACAGAAGTGAGGAAATTAACATCTACAGAAAAGGTGATGTTGCTGGTGTATAACTGAATACGTGTCTTTTTCTTATGGGGTCCAGCAGAGACTCCTGGGCACTTGGATAAAATAGCAACAGGTTTGCTTAAAATAAAAAGTTGTTTTAAAAAAAAGAAAAATAGAAATCTCCTGTTTGTTCTGTGATCCTTAACTTGAGGCATTGTAGGCAGATGAAAATTTCTACACCTGTGCATGGACATATGATAGCAATACAAGCCATCCTCTTCTGGCTGTGGCAGGATCCAGGGGTATTATTAGGATAATTAATCCTATTACAATGCAGTGCATAAAGGTGAGTGTTCAGAACTTTGAGATACAGTTTGTATTTCAGTAAGGCATGACACTTTTTTCTTCTAAGTACAAGTAAACATGAGGGGAAATGGTAACTTGGTCTCTGAATTCTATCCCAGCACTACGTGGGCCATGGAAATGCAATCAATGAACTGAAATTCCATCCAAGAGATCCAAATCTTCTTTTATCTGTAAGCAAAGGTGAGGAAAAAACTCTTTTGTTTTTGTGTAAATGAGGCTATTTTGGATTGGAGTTTGGTCATAATTATGGCCAAAAACCTTCATGAATTGTTTTTATGAGTGGCACTGAACAAGTTCACCTTGAAAGTTGAGAGCAAATCATGCTTTTTTGTGGCTGTATATTTTATATTTATTAAATCCATGGCCTACAACCATAACTCCACCTGTGGTGCAAAGCAGTTGTGAATAGTGCTGCTTATTAGGAAAGAAGAATCCAGCCTTGGGTTTGCTCTTTACTTTCGGACGGTTGAATTAAATATTTTTCAGTTGTTGAATCACGTTGCCATCTAGTGGGGGCGTCTTAATGTTGCAGACAGCATTCACCATCATGTTCATTGGGAAAAACTTTGATTGTTGCTTGGGAAATTTAATTGGACTTTGCATAAAAAGCATACTAGTGAAGAGAGTTTTTGGTATGGTGTCTTATGGGCTCGTACAGAAAGTGTTAACAGTCACAACTTCCTAATCTTGACAGTTTTGTTCAGTAAGGGAATAATCTGCCACAAGGAGCTAGCCTTCAGGAATGCTTGAGTTGGAAATACTCACTGAAAGGGACTTTTGACTTTAGTATATATGGACTTACTGATGAAGCTACATGAGAACAGGAGTTGGGAAGCTCTCTGATGCTTGCAACTGTCAAGTTGGTGCTGTGGGCCTGTAAACATCAGTTTCTGTATATTTTTTAGGTTCTCTTTGTAATAATGTTTTGACATCAGCCACAGTACTACAAGTTTTAATGTGCAATCTCTGGACCAGGTACTATCACTGAGAAGACATGAGGCAGGAGAATAGTTGGGATGTTAGAACTGCTTGGCTGAGGGATTAATAAAAAAAGAGGAAAATATTTGGGACTGCATGGCCACCTGTGTCCCTTCTGGGATTTTGTGTGTTGCTGTAATTCAGTGCAGTGTGCTTGTGGAATCCGAAAGGGAAATACACTAGAGGTTTCCATTTCCAAAGGGGAGCTACACCAGAGGTTCTTCATTAGAAATTGTTAAAAGTTCCTTTAAACAAGTGGATTAGTCTAATTGACTTTAGAATACATATTGTTTATATAAACAGTTTTTCGCTTCCTTACTATCTGTGGTTCATAAAGAATAATCTAAAAGTTAAAAAATGGAAAATCACAACTTTCCTGAATGTTGATGTTAGAATGACAGAAAGGAATTCTAGCATTTTTTTATACATAAAATTGTTTTTAAGACTGACTAAAAGCATATTTGTCTGAGATCAGACTTTCCTTTGCTTTTTGGATGATCTAAAGATCCAAGCGTGTTTTTGCTAGAAACTGTCCCTAGGGGAGGGGGTGGGCACACTTTTTCAATTACAGAATTACTTTTAACAGTTAGTTATACTAGCAATTTTAGTTAATGCGGTTCTGTTGTTTCTAACGAGAAGAAGAATTAAGTGCTTTTTTGATGTTTACGTAAACACCTGTTACTGAAAGTGGTTAAGCTGAAATATATTATTCAAATGTCCATATAAAAAGCAGCATGTAATTTTATTTGTTCTTTATAGATCATGCATTGAGACTGTGGAACATCCAGACAGACACGCTGGTTGCAATATTTGGAGGAGTAGAAGGGCACAGGGATGAGGTGTTAAGTGCAGTAAGTGGAAGACTGTGGGGCAGTAATTTAGATATACAAAGGGTAGTAAGCAACTTTATATCCTCTTATGCACTGTTTTGATGTTACAGCCACTTAAAAATAACCAACTGGAAGTGCATAAATACTGTTTTAAGGGGACAGACAACTTTAAATGTCAGGTGGTTTGATTGATGTGGCCACCTCTTACAGACAGGATCTGTGTGTTTCAATAGCTGGTTTTCTCAGGGCGCAGCCTAGAAGTGAGAAAATAGGGTTCAGTGGGGCTTAAAAGAGTAAAAACATTTCATGATGGTCCCACTTCTGAAGTTCTTGAGGTCTTATCAAGTCAAAGCAGCATAAGCAGATAAACCTTGAGAGACGTGGTAGTGAAGGGAAGAAGTTATTTGAGTTGAGTTAAATTGTTTTTCAATGGCTGTGAACAAATACTGGTACCCAGGAAATATCAACTAGAAAAGTTAACTTTTAATACGCTGTTCTTAAGAACTCTTTCCATTCTTGTTGTGTGACCTGTTGTGATAGGTGAGGGGTGCATCTGTAGGAAACCTGACACTGTATTATTCATTCATGTCGTAGCCCTGGAATTCTGCCAAAGTTGCTCCTAAGGAACTTACTGAAGGAGGAGAACTAGCTGTAGATTCACTGTCTGTCAGTGCTGTTGAATATGTCTCTCTTTCTTGAGAGAGACTCAGTATAATTATTAAGATGCTGTGCTGCTTTGCAGTGATCTGGATTACATTCTTAGTGTTTTTTTATTTTAAGTATGCAGTTTTATTGTATTCTCTGCCATAAAATGCTGTTTCAATGGAAACGATGGACTAAATCTGAGTTGATATAATGCAGCTTAGGGTGGGAGTGCTCAAAATTATTTTATATACATAGGATTACGATCTTCTTGGTGAAAAAATCATGTCCTGTGGGATGGATCACTCTCTAAAACTCTGGAGAATTAATTCCAAGAGAATGATTAATGCTATCAAAGAGTCCTATGAGTACAACCCAAATAAAACCAACAGGTACGTAGTCTTCATCCCCTTGTCTGTCTTTGCAACACATGAATACTCCTATCAACAGTCCAGGTTAATTCCTTTCCAAATTGGCAGTTCTTGGGGATATGAGTGACTTGGATGTTGTGCTGGGTACTGAATCTCACTAGATTATGGGTCTTATTGATATTTGCTTCACTGGAATTTTGTTGAATTCTGATTCAAAGTCCCAAGATTTTTATTTTTAAGTATCTTAATTATTTCTTATTTGCTTGACTAGAAAATGTCTAGAATTATTATCTTAAAGCTTGTATTTCATGCATTTCAAGATGTCAGTATCTTTTCTTCATCTCATCTCAAAATTTTTAGAAGGGAATCAAATCTGTGTAATTAAATGTGGCAAATAATCTTATACTGAGTAGTTAATTATTCTGTATTATTTGAATTTGGGGTGGGAACAAACGCATTTACATAGTAATAACATTAATTTTCATCATTCTCTGATTTGACCTGAGATATGAGTAAATTATCAAGTAAACATAGCAATTAGATACATGATAGATAAATCCTCCTTTATGAAGTTCTTCAACTTTTTGATCTTAACTTCCAGTTAAACCATTGAGAGAATTGAAGAGTCTAAAACACAGTGAACATGTTCAGCAATGAGACTAGCTGTGAAAATACTCTCGCTTTTTTTGGTAATGTTACCAAATATTAAATGATGCTTTTTTAGCGTGCTTTTTTAAAATGATGATTTTTTTTTTTAAGTGTGCATTTCTATTTAACAATTAAGATGTTGCAGAAGCAGCATCAGGAAGACTGAGCTTTAATTAGTTCTTGAAGTATTTGGTGACAGGAGTTGTATTCAGCATCTGAAGGAGTGGTTTTGCTCAGCATTGTCTCTGCACAGTCTTGTACATGGGAAACTTAGTTATTTCATTAGGAATAAGGATGAAAACAGGGACTGTTCCTATTACTATTAAAAATAAAAAAAACCTGCATACAAAATCGACTTTGTTAGAAAACTGTTAAAAAGGTTGGGCTTGTTCTTTTAAGATCAAAATATGTTAAAACTGGTTGTTAAAAATTACACTTGTGCGTCTGTATTTGTTTCTTTGAACCTCACTTGGCAATTTTCTCCATAGGCCTTTTGTTTCCCAGAAAATTCACTTTCCTGACTTTTCTACAAGAGACATACATAGAAACTATGTTGACTGTGTACGGTGGCTGGGAGACCTAATTCTTTCCAAGGTAATGCTGCAGCTTTTTCAGCTACATTACATTTATTTTCTGGTCCTGAGAATCCTAAACAATAAAGATTTTATTAGCATTTGGGTTGTAGGTTAAATTACTATCTTGTGTCAAATGATTTTGTGGAGTGTGTTGTGAATTTTGTCAACTGTCAGGATGTGTGCGTAGGCAGCTTACACTTAGAAAGTAAAATTCTTACTACAGCTGTACCTCTGCTAAAAGTACACGGTTTCTGGCTAACCAGAATCTGCACAGAACATACAGAAAGGGAATCTATAGTACTGATGAGGGATCCTGTTGCTAAAGAGTGAGATGAGGGTTACCGTAGTGGAGTAATTTTGATTAATGAGTTGTGTCCATTAGTAACATTGGCTTGCAGATATTAACCAGGCAGTGTCCAACTGCCTTGATGGCAGCAATTGGTGAGTGCACGGTCCTGTTAGTCAAAGGGGTTGGGTAAACAATCCTCAAACCAAGATGAGTTTAAGCTGCTTATGAAATTGTGCTTGAGCACATCTGGTTGACTTCATCTGAAGCGGGTGAGGGAGGGCTCCTGCAGTCCCATTACCTGGCAAAGCTGTGAGGGCATCAGGTTGACGGCGACGGACAGTGATTGCTGGTGACGTGGCTGTGATCTAAGGACAGAGGTGAGATTTTCAGTTCTGCTTTTTGTAATGTCATTGGGGAAGCTGTGAGATTAAATGTTTGCTTATGTTTAGACTGATTCTGCAGTATAAATTACAGGTGATGGTTTTTTTCATTGTTTCACTCCAGTCTTGTGAAAATGCCATTGTTTGCTGGAAACCTGGCAAGATGGAAGATGATATAGATAAAATCAAGCCCAGCGAGTCAAATGTGACCATTCTTGGGAGATTTGATTACAGCCAGTGTGACATATGGTACATGCGATTTTCAATGGATTTCTGGCAAAAGGTATGTGTCAGCTTTGACTTTGCTATATTTGGAGGTGTGTAGCTTTTAATTGATTCCATATTGGGCATAGGAAAAATCTTGGTTCATGTGATGTTTGAGAAACAGAATGGTTTGCTGTAAGGGGCTTTATATGAACCTGCAGGAGCTCCAGATTTTTCAGTGTGGGTTCTGCCTGGTAGAAAAAAATTCCACCAAATAAATACTTGTTTTCCACCAAAAATATGTTTACTGATGTCTTCCTCCCCTCTCTGCAGAGATTGATAAAATGGAAGAAAGGAAGCAAATTCTACAGCCTTTCTGACTCCTTCAGCAAACTCATTAAGTCATTCATGTTTAAACATTTACACACAATTTATCAGATCTAGAGCCTTTATAAAATTCTGATTTTGTTCTTTGATGGAGTATTTTAAAACTTCTCTATCCTCTGCTTTCTTTTTAAGATGCTTGCTCTGGGCAATCAGGTTGGCAAACTTTATGTTTGGGATTTAGAAATAGAGGATCCACATAAAGCCAAGTGAGTACTTTATTTTGTTTTTGCTAAGACAGGGAGTTGGGGTACTTTTCTTTTTCCTTTTCTGGTAACTAGAGAAATTCTTTAACAGTACTACTTACTTTCCATTATAAGTACTAGGGAAATAAACACTGTGAGCCTCTGAAGGTCAATGTTTATTATATGTCACTGATTTATAATTTATATTATAGTAATGCAAAGAGTCCCCAGTCGGATTGTGCTGGCTACCATGTGTAGATATAGTAAAAGACAGTTTATTTCTCACAGAGCTTATCATTGAGTGGAAATTTTGCAAAGCCGTTAGAAGAACATGTACTAGGTGGGTGTAGTACACGACAAAGGTGAGATAGGTGACAGGACCAGAGTAAAAAATGAGAATGTAAAGGTGAGCTATGAGCACTGTGTGGAGAAAACACTATGGCTTTCCAGTTCCTCACCTGTGTTGCCAGGCAATTTTACAGTATGTCTCTTAAAGACATGCAGATACATACGTATGTGTGCAAACAAACCCTAAAAACGCAAAAAACCCCTAAACCCAAAAAAAGGCCCTGAACAAACTCACTCCCAAAAACCATTGTATATAAAATGGATATGCACTATATATATAAATACTTTGTGCATTTTATTTTTATATACCCTATATATTATACGTATCTCTATATATTTTTATATATAATCCATGTAAATATATGTGTATGAATACATTAATGTATGAAGTTCCTGAAAGTGCTGCAGTCTTTAATCACCTGATTTTGATATTTTATTCCTAACCCTGGGAAATAACACTGATTATGAAGTCATAAATAATGGGATCAATAAGCTTTCAATCTTTGCTTCACTAAAAATTGGGTGGATGAGAAACAACTGTGGGCGAACAGGAAACTCTGCTTTACCAAGTCCACATTTGGAATACAAAATCCACCATGAAGGCCATAATCCTGTTGCCTTCAATTCCTCCTAGGTCACATCAATAAGAGATTGCTGAAACAGTGCTCCATAATGTAGTAGGAAGATTTAACATTGCAGCTGAGGAATTTTCTTTTCTTTCTAGGTGTACGACTCTTACTCATCCTAAATGTGTTGCTGCCATCCGACAGACCAGTTTTAGCAGGGATAGCAGTATCCTTATAGCTGTGTGTGATGATGCCAGTATCTGGCGCTGGGACAGATTACGATAAAGTACTTTTTCTTAATTCATAGTAGAAAATATATTTTCAAATTATAATATAGTCTGTTAACTTGCTAGTACAGTAGATGCATTTAGTGTAGACTTTCTCGAAGGTTCGGCAGGCTGGAGCTGGACTTAGTGATGTTTACATTCTGTGTATTGTTCTGCTTGAAATTGCTGCTTTTAATAAAAAGAAGTATTTTTGTAAAGTTTTCTGAATTGTCCATTTTAATTATTTCCCACAAGGAGTTTTCACTTATGGCCTAGGAAGTTTCTTTGAGTAGAGCCATCACATGAATGTACAACATCTTGCTAGAAATTGGGTATATTTATGCTTGCAGTTGTATTTTGTGCCTTCTGTAACTGAAAACCTGATGAAGCTATTATTCAGGGACAACATGAAGGAAATGCTACTCTTAAGAATATAATATAAATAATGGTTAAACAATTTCTAAAAATATTTTGAACTCATTCCTTAAATTAGTTGCAGATTGAAATTGATTTCATTTTTAGTAATCTCAAATTGGAATTTGCTTCTCACCATATCTGTTAATGACTACAGGGGATAAAACATTACTGGCTTTGTTTTGTGGATCACATTGTTCAGTTGTTTGAATTCTGACTGTCAAGTTACTGCCTTTATCTAGAAGTTAGTTATTAGATATATATTTTAATTGCCTCTATTGTCAGTATTCCCAAATAGCCTCCTTGATGTTTTTACTTGCCTTAGGAATAATGGATTCTAAAATCAATACTATTTCCTATAGGTTTAAAATGTGTACAGTTAATAAAAATGAAAGGGGAAAAATGGATAAGATGGCAGAAATTATTAGCAGTGATAATCTGTGTTCAAAACACTTCTGTGTGTCTTGTCAGCAGATAGCAGAAATGTTCCTGTCTGTGTTACGAAAAGTGGTCCAGGGCATTGCTCGGTAGCTGTGTGTACTTGAATGAGGAAGAAGGTAAATAACATTTACTGAGGCTGAACCATTTACATAGTTTTTTTTCCCTACAGTGCCCTTATCCTTCAACTTAGCATGTTACTTAAGAAGAATGTATTTAGTTATGATGTAAATACAAGTACACTGTCACTGTCAATATAATGGTGGCTCTCTGATCAGTAGATTATGTAGTCCTGTCTGCTCTGACTTCTTAGGTGCATATCTGATTTTTTTATCTTTCAGATTATTGATTTTTTCTGTTTGTTATGGTTTGGGAAGCTTGTAAATACTCTGGTTAGATAAACTACCTGTTCAGTTGGAAGTAATATGACTAAACCAGTTTTGATTTGTGTCCTTGGGAACCTGAGGAAATGAAGGCCAGAACTGACAAGTAGTTTACAAATTTTAGTCTGTAATATATGATTGTTTTCATTTTGTTTTTCCTCTTTTAAATCCTTGTTCTTACTACTGGGGAGGTGCAGTAGTACCACAGGTGTTTTCAAAACTAGTGTTTAATTGAGCTGGATTTTGGACCTTGTTTTTCTTGCACAAGCCAAATGGCCAGTATGGTCTTTCTTGTGCCCATGAGTGTCTGGTCAAGGGAACATGATCAGGAGGCCGAGTGTAAAACCACAGAGTTGGGCAGAACTATGTAGAAGCCTGAGTGCTGGAGGGAGGAAACTGAAATTCTTGCAGAGTTGAACACAGATCAGCTGAAGAGGGAGACAGGTGAGACGGGAGCTTGGGGAAAGTGTTTAACCTCCTGCATCTACAGAACTGCTGGCATAATATGGACCAGCATTTATGCAACAGCAATGGCCCATAGGCCTCATAGTTCATTCTGTGGAAAATATGCGGGGTTGGCAGAGTCTGAAAAACTATGGGGCTGAGGTGTGGTTGGAAGAGCACTCCAGAAAGGCAGTGGGAATGCTCAGGCTTCCTGCAGGCTCAAGGAAAGAGCTTTGAATGAATTAGCTCTACTAAGAACACTTGGGTTAGAGGCTGGTGCCATTTAGCCTTTGCAAATGCTTTACAGTAGCATGCCATTAGACTGCCTCTTCTGTGTTTCCCCATGGTCGGGGTTTAGAGTGAAGTGGGATACAAAAGCAGTAGGGATTTCTCAGCCATGGTTGTTGTTTTGGTACGTAAGTGGTATTTTCTGACAAATGAGCTGCTCTGTTTGAGAGGAAGGAAAGGAAGGGTGGTGCTTGACTGGAAAGAGGCCTAACACAGGGTCAGCTTTAACTTCTGTTTTAACTTACGAATGTGCTGAAATCTGTCCTCTTGAAATGCAGACAAATGTTCCAGCAGCTTTGCCCTGAGAAACCTGGATGGAGCTGAAACCAGATTAAAAGTGTTATTAAAGGGAAGAATTTGTATAAGCAGAGCTGTAACAAGCTATGAGGAGAAAAATTCTCCTTTACAAGTCAGCCCCATCTGCTTGTAGAATTAATAATATCTTGAAGAGACACAACAGGGGGAAAAAGTCTCTTTGTCAACAAGCAGACTGATAAAGCTCAAGTGGATATAAAAATTTTGTATTTATTTCATTAGGGTGTTTTCTTCCTATAGCTGCCTAGTTCTAGACTTAAAAAAAAGGAGAAAGAATAAAATTATTGTGTGTCTTCTGGAAGATGCAGAGCTAGTAGAGTTACAATCATTGCAAAAGAATTTAAAGAAGAGTTTCATATTTTCCAAAACCTTTCCACCTTTTAAGATAAACTTTAGTGAAACATACCTCTAGAGCTCCAGTGCCTAAATTCTTCAACAATAGAAGTGTGGTTTAACCCTAGTATTGCAGAAACCTACCAAAACCAGCCTGAAAGAACATGTGTTCTTCCCCATTGTCTTTTGGCTACCTTTAGGTCTGTTCTTTGACAAATTCTGTAACTGACTTCTGTTCCCCATCTCGGGAAAGGTAAAGTCAGGCTGATGAGTAAGTGCAGTACAGTCTGGAAACTGTTTCAGAGGCTGCAAGTGCTGTTGCAGCAGTCTGTTCATTATGAACTTTGCATGAAGAGCATAATAAAATTTGAAGGTTGCTGATTTCCTCAGTTATTCCACACTGAGATCCTTTTATCTCTCCACCACCAGAAAAAAGAGCTGAAGAGTACAGGTACCTGGAGGCCTTTGTCTTCGTCTACCAACTTTCAGAAATGTAGAAATTGCATAAATGGTAGGCTTGGACTAAAGTCCTAACTTTTAGGCAGAGACTTTGCCCAGAGGCAGCAAGAAGGTTTGTACCACAGCTGGAAGTAGAAATAGAAAACAGGTTCCTGATTGTTAAATCAGTGGTTCACTCTGTTCTTGGAGTATGGTCCTGTTTCCTGGGGTGATGCTCCATCTGGTGGTGAATGAATAAAGAATGTTACCACAATGCAATTTTAAATCAGGTTCTTCTTGAGGCTTTTAATGTTAAGCCAAAGAGTTTTATGCAAATATGGATTGAATTTGCCCTTCCTAGTATAGGTAGGAGTGCTTGTTTTCTTTGGTGCATTTCATGCTCATGTTTCACCACTGATTGTATTGGGGAGCTCTGGTTCCATGGCTAAAAGTCAAGGAATTAACTTCCTCTAGAAGTGCTACAGACAAGTTTAGGTTCACCTGGGAATGCTTCACTGTCACCATGAGCTGTGTCAGAAAAATATTTACAATAAAGAAATAAAGCAACTTTTTAAAAACAAATTTTAAAATCCCCTGCATAATTAGAATTTTGACTACTTGCCATGAATTTTGTATCTGTTTCTGTATAAGCCAGCAGCAATACATGTACTTTGGTGCTTCCTGTAGTTTTAAATTTTTCTCTGGGCAAGGTGATGAGGTGATGGCACACCTAGAAACAGGTAGGTCCCTTGTGAAAAGAATCTCCACTCTAACTAACAATTCCTGTTGGCTTGGAAAGGAAAATGATTGGGAAAATGTCCCAAAATGGAGGGAAATATATCTACCCCGTCATGGTTATAAGTCTGGCATGGAAGGGTATGTTTAGCCTCAAAGCGTAATGATCAGTAGACAGTTTTTGGTTGTTTGTTTGGGG